>JAAALK010000288.1:41503089-41689567 GCA_019279435.1 Zizania palustris | reverse complement strand
ATGTAGTGCCCGATGTCGATATCATCCCAATAAGCATGGTTGAAGGCCATACCCTAAGGTACCAGTCGCACCAGCCGGGGAGAGGAGAAGGAAAATCACTAAAGCTCAAGTTCCAGTCGGATGAAAGTATTTGAGAGTGTTTAAAGGGATCCGATGGGTTTCAACATTAATGATATCGACGGGTCAGGATTACTCATCGGCCAAGAAAGTGGCATCGGGTATAGTCGGCGATGGGAATGAGGATTTGGTTCCTCAAGTTCTATAGAAAAGAAGAAAAAGAGAAAGGCGGTAAGAAAAAGACAGCAGAAGAACCAAAAACCCGAAGAACAGGAAAGAAAAAGGGGAAAAGCTAAAAACTTACCTCAGGGACAGAGGTGGAAGACGCCATCGGAAAATGCTAGGTCTAGACCAGAGAAGCAGACGAAGACGGCGAAGTGCGGTTGCTAGAGATGGTGTGGAGGCGCCGGGATGAGCTCGAGGGCTAAAATGGAAAGTGTGTTGTGAATGCAAAAGCGTAAAGGGAACAGGAAGATGCCGGCGAATACTTATAGAGTGAGAGCAACACTTCGACATATAGGTCAACCCAATCCAAGCGGATTTGATGGGACCGTCTACAACGTATAGCCAAAGGTACAATCATGAGTACGGTTTTCAAAACAACAAGCCGTTTGTAGGTCCAGGATTAGAGGAGAGAAATCTTCAGAGATTCTATTTAAAGATACCATTGATGGGCTATGCGGAATGAAGCCTGGTATGATGCCACCATTAAGAAGAGTAGATGCGTCAGATCAGGCGATATCCATCACAATCATTCATGCGAAAAGAAAAGGTGAGGAGGAAGATGAAGAGTTGATACAAGGCGGTACTCCAAATATATACCGTGAAAGGCATCGGAAGTTGAAGGGTTTTGGTTACTAGTAAAATGGATGGGACTTTTGAAATGACGAAGTGCAGAGGGATTTAATGACCGATAATTTCAAAGCATTAGTTATACTTATGCTCCAAAACTAGGGGGCTTGTATTGATGCCAAGATTGGTAAAGGCTTAAGCCATCAGGAGTGTCGCATGGTCAATAGAAGTCAAAGGATTATGATCAAAGATGGTCAAATAAGTCTATCCCTAGGTTATAGTGACGGCTATGAAGAGCGATAGAGATGAAGAAGGCGGAGATAAATCCAAAATGAGTTATGGTTGTCGTAATGGACGACAAGTCTTCGGACTATAAATATATACTTATTAGCTATGTTAGGATATAGACGAACACAACCACAAACTACTCTCAGTGCATCGCTACCCTTGGTTTCCAAGGTTAATCTCGGCGGGAATTGGCACTCGGAGTTGGGCTGCATCGCTTCGATCTTCGGCGAAGAAGTGAGTCCTGTCACCCCGATGATCGTATCGGCCGATCGGTGTCCTTCAAGGCTACATTGTTGAGATCTCTTGGAGTCCTGGCTCGATTGGTATGATTGTCGGTTTTATCTTGGTGTATTTACTAGGCCTAAGGTTGCTTCGTCACGATCTCTTAGGTTGATGTGAGCTAGGCATCGTGGTTCAAAGCTTCATTGGTTGAGTCTGATATCTTGATCTATTGTATCTGATTTGTGTTGTATGCCAATCATCTGAATAAAGTATGCCTGATGTGTTAAAGTATTGTTAATCAATCATGGTTTAGCGCTTGTCTTAGTTAAGTTCAATCTTGATGTTATAGTAGTTTGATAGTATGGATGCATTTCTAATATGCTAGGTTTGGTTTCTATCAAAGTACAAGCTGATAGGTTATCTTTAATTCCATGTTATATCTCATTGACGTCGGGGGTTGTTCATCAGCCTTTGCGCGCGGCGCGCTGTCTGCAAGTCCATCAGCCCGATGGCGGGTTATATGCATTGGCTGATGATGTAACCGAATCCTGATGGTCCGGTTGTCGCTATCGACCCAATAACTGATAAGCACCGTTTTCACGGGTATTTCTTATCACCACAGTCATCGGCTCGATAGTCGATCGGCGTTGCTACTAATATTCCTATTTTCCCTTATCAATTGCAAGGTCACATTGATTGACATGCTCAGAACCCTTTTTAAGATTGTAGGACCTGTACTGGAGTTAAGCAGACCTCCCAAGCCACGCGTGTGACCAAAAACGACACCAACACCTTACACCAACATCATGTCTTGTTTTTAGCTGCAATTATTATAATTTAGCTTATAGGTAAAGATTATAATAAGTTAGCTTAAAAATGTGTTTGCAACATTGTTATTATGTATTATCATGTTTAGATGGCAAAAGATTTGTAATGCTAATAAAATGAAATGTAGAGGGCTAAAATTTGAGTATTAGATGATAATGGATAATTTCTATAAAAAATATGTATTTTAGTTTAGGTGGTGTTTGGTTCCTTGGACTAAAGTTTAGTCTGTGTCACATCAGATGTTTGGATATCAATTTGAAGGATTAAACTTGAACTGATTATAAAAATTATTACAGAATTGGAGGATTATTCACGAGACAATTTTTTAAGCCTAATTAATCCATGATTAGCAAATGTTTACTATAGCATCACATTGTCAAATCATGGCGTAATTAGGCTCATTAGATTCGTCTCGTGAATAATCCACCGATTATGAAATGAGTTTTATAAATAGTCTACATTTAATACTCTAAAATAACATCTAAACATCCGATGTAACGGGATTAAAATTTGATACTAAAGAACCAAACGGGGTCTTAGTCTTTATAAAGACTAAAGTAATAGGCTTAAAAACTAGGTTTTATTAGCTTATTACATTACTATATTTAATCAAGGTTGCATATCATAATAAGCCAAATCAATAAGCTAACTGTTTGTTTGCACTCTTAACCAATAAATCAGCTTATTATAATCTTAAATTAAAATAAACTTAAACTTAAAATTAGTTAACCGAGATTTAAGCATTCGAATTATATTTTATAAGCCAAATTAAACTAGCCTGATGCCATAAAACAAAACGTGCCACCCTGCCACGATGAACTGTACTTCCTCTATTTCTCGTAGATCATACTCTGTTAGAGATATTATGATATGATTAGATTGGTATCAAGTTCTTACTTATTTCGAGTCTCATGTACTTTGAATATATATCACTGTTCGTAGTTCAATCCAACACAATCAAAAATATTCACATTATTCTTATCTCCCGATGTGTAATCTAACATATTTGAGTTTCTAGTTCTATACGACAGTTCTTGCTATCTGATTGATTCATCCTTTGATCTCATTACTTGTTTTAAGGCATGCGAGTAATTTTCCCTTTGTAAAACCCAGCAAATAATTAAACATTTCTACAGTTCGTTATAATATGACTAACAAAACTGAACACAATCAGATTTACGGCCCAAAAACTACACATTGCATTCAACCGATCTTAAAGAAATTTGGGTTCAAAAGTTTTTTAAAGAATAAAAGTAATCAAATTTATTTGTTTTTTAAGTGGAATAAACTAAATTCGTTGTAGCTTTGATCAACTTGGAATAAGAATTCTAAGGGGCCCACTCAGAAGCATCGTTTTATTTATTTATTTTCTTGCTCAAGAAAAAAGCCGGAGGATCGTCGCCGACAACGGGATTGGTCCGGAAAGGGGAGACGTCCGATCCAGATCGACGGCCAAATAAATGGGAGGTCGCAGAGAGAAAGTCTCCTTCCACCACCACCATCACCCTCTCCTCCCGTTTCCCATCCGTTCCTCTCCTCGCCCTCCTCGCCGTCGACCGCCGCCGCCACCGCCGCGAGTCTTCGCCGTCCGGTACATTCCCCCCTCTGTTCTCACTGCAAATCTACCCTCCCCGTCTCTTTGACCCGGATGGCCTCCGGTTTGATGGGGGCACGGGGGCGCCTCCTGCGCGCACGCCCGATCGATCGAATTCTGCGTCTCGCGCGCTCGATCGATCGAAAGTTCGGTGCCCGCGCGCTCGATCGATCGAAAGTTCGGTGCCCGCGCGCTCGATCGAGTGGAGAGTTCTTCGATTGGCCAATTGATCAATGATTTGTGTTCGTGTTGGACTAGTCGACACCTTCCGCCTGTGTTGGAGTATAGGGTTGACGTGTTCGTCTCCTTTGGTTTTGTTGGTTTATGCCAGGGTAGCGGGGGAAGCATGGCGCTACGGAGGCTGCTCCAGGGGAGCGTCCTGCCACGGATGACGAGCCGGGCTGCTGCCGCGCCGTTCTCCACAACGTCCGGGGAGACCGTCCGCGCTACACTCTTTCCAGGTGACGGCATCGGACCGGAGATCGCTGAGTCGGTCAAGCAGGTATAGAATTTCTGTTCATGGCATAATTCATTCTTGTATAGCCTGTGTTGTCCTCCTGTCATGTGGAACTTCGTTGATCCGATAATAAAATCAGTAGCTTGCTTCGAAGGTTAACCATTAATGTTATTTTGGTCGTGATGTGTAAATAAATATTATAGATGATTAGTCTTCTTCTCTCTTGGTTTGTTGGTGTTTGGTGTTCCTTCCTGGATTTTTAAGTAATACCAAAAATGATTCTTACTACTTCAGACTGATAACACAGGTACATTTATGCACGCGGCAATGTCCAAATAATATGGGAATGAAATAATGAGGACCATTGCTTTACCCCTGTTTTTTGTTGCTATTCCAGGAAAAGCTAGATCTCCCAAAACGAATAAATTATTTGCTTATTTGACCTTTAGTGTTTTTTTTTGTTTCACCTACAATGCTTTTGAAGGGTTACAATATAGATGCCCGTGAGGAGCAGAAGGGCTTTTTATAATTTCTCTCATCTACTCTTGCTTTACGAGATTTTAACTTCTTGTTATACAAGATACATCATTAAAAAGCTTTAAAATGAAATACAGTCCTGAAATAAGGAAAATAAATCATCTTTTGCTATTTCCAGGAGTCAGACCACACAAAATGTGAGCTTACAATACTTTGTACAATGTGTGCTGTATGCATTCAACATTACTTTAGTTTAAACCTCATGAAAATTTAGTCCTGTGTGTGCCCTATGCATTTGAGTAATTTAGTTTAAATCTGATGCCGCACACTCTGCAGATAAATATATATGTGATATATGATATTCTTGCAAGCAGGGCTTCTGACTGATTGCAATTTGGTTTGGAGAGGCAACCAAGCAGGCTGTTTTCTTCTGAATTTTGCTATTTGTGTCGGTTGGGAAGCTAGGGCCTTCTTTCTGTTTCGATGTTTCAATCCTATTGAAATTTTATAGATTATGATATTTGTCATTTGAGTGGGGGATATTTGTGGTTTCTTTTCATAATATTTCCCTTTCTTTTATGTGGGTCACACTCAATATTTTTGAAAGCATACGAGTTATAACTTGCACTTTTGTCCATCCTTTATGAAATAAACTATATCCACTAGACAACCATTGAATGTATGGGGGTTTACTTGATGATTTCAATGATATTAATTGTACTGTTTTTACACATTGGATTCAGTGTAGCCAATGCCAAAAGATGCATTTCAGCTACTATGTTGTAGTTTTCTGAGGCACAAAAAGTAGATAAAGTGTGTGCCCAACTATTTTTGCCGCAGTCGAGAAAAGGTAGCAAAATCTACAAACGACATTGTTAGGAATTTGGATCAGCTAGGAGCCTAGGACTTTATGGCTTTATGCTCCTACTTTGTAAGCAGTACCTTTTTTTACTTGAAACATTGCATCTGTAACTAACCACTTCAGCATTCACAGATGAAGCATAAAGTGGCTAGGAAGCAGTACCTTTTTTTTACTTGAAACATTGCATCTGTAACTAACCACTTAGCTTTTGTTATCCCAGGCTTCCTAGCCTGTTATGAAAAATTAGATAAGTATTAATTTACTTACCTAGCCTGTTTGGTTTCTAGCCACACTTTGTCACATCTAAGGTTTTTGACTAAATTGGTAGCTATTTGCTTGCTGTTACAAATTGTGACAAGACTCTCTTTGGTCCCACACGTCAATGACTTAAAAAAGCATGGCAAGGTTTCCTTAGGTTTGATAAAGTGTGACAAATAATTTAATAACCTCACCTTAGGCAAGTGTGACAACTTTTATTGGCAAATGGTGTACTGTCTGGCCAAGCTCCCATGCTCAGGCCCCATCTGCATATACCTCTCTCTCTCTCTCTCTCTCTCTCTCTCTCTCTCTCTCTCTCTCTCTCTCATTGGGGATGGATCGATCAAGCTAGCTCAGGCAGCAGCAACTGTGCCATGCCATGCTCTTGCAATCGCTGGCTGGCTGAATTTAAGGAGGGGTTGAGCTAGTACTTTTCATCTAGCTTGGCTATCTAGGATCCAGTGGTGAGAGGACTGAGGAGGAGGACGAGCAGGCAGTCTGACCACCGGCTAGCTAGCTCTGCTGTGGACTGTGGAGTCTGTTTCCGGATAGCTATATGAGTATATGACTATCTTCTAAAAAAGAGACCACAAGAACAGACGAATGGTATGCTGTGGTCAAAACAGAAATGCAATTAGCCAATTACGCAAAACCAACTTGCATGTAGTGAGTAGTAAGAGGTTACATGGAATGTAATAGTATGAATCCAGATCTTTTTTCAGACTAACATATATACAGGCTATTTGCAGAGTTGCTCATGTGTGTTCTCCAGTACGGTAGAGCAGACTTGCATGTTTGAACGGCATAAAATGTTCTTGTAAGATGCTATGCACTTTTTTCCTTTTGAAATATCGCTATTGCTTTCCTAGACACGGCCTCTCGTTGAGGGTGCTAGGGCCAGCAAATAATCAAGAGAGTAGAGAGATGATAGAGAAGGTGGAGAACATGCCTATCTATTCTCTTAGTCTCAATGTCTCATAACAGGGTTTTTTAAAAAAATCCAAAAAAATAAAAAGCTATGACTCCCTTAATTAAAGATAGGTATGTTACCAGACAGAAGATAGTTAGAATAAGATAGCAATAAAATTAATTGAGATACGGTTAATAGAATTTGTAATACACATGATGATACTGATGCGATAGAGTATAGCAGCTAGGGGAGCAGTGGTGGAAACAGCTAACAGGGGCAAGGATACATTTAAATTCAGCACCCTCAAAAATCTTGGTCTGGCTCTGCCACTGGTGAGTAGGAATGGTGAGCTTTCAATGAGTGCATGTTTTCCTCTTGTATGCCTGAAGAAAGGCCTAGTCAGTTGAATCTCTGAACAGTGATGTTGACTTCAAATTCTCCATGAAGATAGGGATGGACTCCTTCCACATCCCATTGATCATTCTTCTTTTGCTATATTTAGAATGTGTGGATGCTGGTAAGTTAGACTTTAAAAAATGAAAAGGAAGATATTTAGTTTAGCCACTATGATATTGAGCTTGATTTATGTGTATCAGGCATCAGCATTTACGTTCTGATTTTCTTTCTTGTCCTAAATCATGCTTGGTTGATTTGCTGCGATGCCTGTGGCTGATGTATCTTCAACAGAACTGATTGCATCACTCCTCTCATATTATCCCTGTCAAACTCAAATCATCAAACGACAATCAATCTCCTTGGGAACATGAAGATAGTATATTTTATTTTTATGCTTTGCTAATTATCTTTTCCTAGGTATTTTTGGGCATGAATGCATGATTATAGTGCACATTTGGAGTTCATGATTAAACTGGGTGTTTCATCACAGAATATTTTTTATGCCATCCCTCTTTGGTCGAATAACATGGGATTTGAAATTTATTGAGCAACACTACTATGCTAAATTGCTAATCAATTATTCTATGGATCACATCTTGTGGTTCCAAATATGATGTCAAGTTCTTTAATTATATAGTTTTTCCCTAGTTCAATGACGATGCTGTTCACATTGACTGTTGTTAGTGATGCATGGTTTCTGACAAGGTAGTTTGTTTCTATTATGTATGTGTCTTAATTCTAAGTTTTCCTTTTTGCTATTTCAGGTATTCAATGTTGCAGGGGTACCAATAGAGTGGGAAGAGCATTATGTTGGTACAGAAGTTGATCCCAGAACAGAGAGCTTTCTCACATGGGAAAGCTTGGAGTCTGTTCGGAGAAACAAAGTTGGCTTGAAAGGTCCTATGGCTACGCCTATTGGAAAAGGCCATCGTTCTTTAAATCTTACACTAAGGAAAGAACTTGGTCTTTATGCAAATGTTAGACCTTGCAACAGCCTCCCAGGATACAAGACTAGATATGATGATGTGAACCTTGTGACTATTCGTGAAAATACCGAAGGAGAATACAGTGGCCTTGAGCATCAGGTAAGCATTCTTAAAAACAACATTGCTTTCATTGTTCTTTTCAGCATTATTTATCATTGGGTATATTATTTATTCTCCAGGTTGTGAGGGGTGTTGTGGAAAGCTTAAAAATTATTACTCGCCAAGCAAGTTTAAGAGTGGCAGAATATGCTTTCCATTATGCCAAGACCAATGGCCGGGAGAGGGTCTCTGCGATACACAAAGCCAATATCATGAGGAAGACAGATGGTCTTTTCCTCAAGGTTTGATGGCTACCTTTGTTCCTTTTCTTCAAACTTGATGGAATGTATTTGTTAATTCATATCATTGAGAGCATGTCTTTGTTTTTTAATTTTACATTCAGTGTTGTCGTGAAGTGGCTGAGAAGTACCCTGAAATTGCATATGAGGAAGTCATCATTGACAATTGTTGTATGGCGGTATGTTCTGTCAATATCAAAACCTATGCGTTATTTGATGTTAATGTTGAAGTACTCTTCATACTGATGGGATGATGTGCAGTTGACCTGAGAAAATCAAAGTAGTGATATTTGCATTATAAACATTTTCAGTGCTACCCTGGATACAGTTAAATAATTACACCAATGATTATGAACTTTCTCCACTTGCAGCTCGTGAAGAATCCTAGTCTGTTTGATGTATTAGTGATGCCAAATCTTTATGGTGATATCATTAGTGATCTTTGTGCTGGTTTGATTGGGGGCTTGGGTCTGACACCCAGGTAAATTTGTTTCTGTTTGTCAATCAATTTGATACCCAGGTGATACCATGTCAACTAACCATTTTGCATTCCCCCAGCTGTAACATTGGCGAAGGTGGCATTTGTCTGGCAGAAGCTGTTCATGGTTCTGCTCCTGATATTGCTGGCAAGGTGAGTTGGACTTAAAACAGTTCCTGTTTCATGCCATGATTCACAATGTTTCAGCCTCTTAAGATTTCTATTTTTTTGTGAACTTGATGATTTGGCATGTCTCATCATGCACGTGTGGAAATTATCGGCTTTAGTTCTTGTACTTTGTTATAGTGGCTTAATTCCACTTTGCACATATGGTTCTGTTAACAGTTCAAGATTGTTCTCACAACGTACTGAATGATTTATTCATTGTTTGCAGAACCTTGCAAATCCAACTGCTCTTCTGCTGAGTGCTGTTATGATGTTGCACCATTTGCAATTCAATAACCAAGCAGACCGGATTCACAACGCCATCCTTCAAACTATCTCTGAGGGAAAGTTCAGGACTGCTGATCTTGGTGGAAACGCATCCACTTCAGACTTCACAAAAGCAGTTTGTGATCATATCTGAGTGCAAGATGTGATTCTGTCCTCTTGATTGTTTTCCTTCGCCCTAATTTTTGTTGCATATGGAGAGGAGCTTTAGCTCTAAGAGGTTATTTATTAGCGGCACCTCATGTTTCTTTGGGCGTCAGCATGGTTAAAGACCATCTAATAATCCTTTCGCATTCCTGCTCTTGGAAAATTTCTTCCAACATTGCAGTCCGATCAGAGAATGGCCTGTAATAATCAATGACAACATTATAGCAGTAGATAGAATTTGTTCATTCAAGATACTGAAAATACAGAACCATCAGTTTCAATGGCATTTTTGTACTAGTGTTCTGATGTTTACATCCTGCTGTTTAGCTGCCCGTGAACGATGTAACAACCACTAGCTTCAACGCCGTTCCCTGTTGGTGTAAAAACACACAAATGAATGGAGCAACATATATTTGTTGGTGCCGCCGACCGTGCTAGGTGAATTTCGAGGCCACCTATTCTTCCCATTGTTTGAAACATTAGGGTTGATCGGTCAGTGGGTCTGCAAAATCGTGTCAACTGGTAAAAAAATCCTTCCGCCAGTTGTCAATTGCAATATAAGATGGGCTGGTAGGGAAAGACAAGGTTTATATTTTATATTTGAGAATGTGTTGCTGCACAGAAGATTAGTTCTATTTTATCAAAATCTGCATCTCTCGTGGGTTCATGGTCACGCCGATCACGAGAACTATAACAAGCATTTTATTTTACAAGGCAACCTGCTCTTGCAAACCAGCGAAGGTTTGGCAAGTTATGGTGGTAACTGGCATGAAACATGAAATGTAATTCTTCCCCCAAAATGTCGGGGTTCTAATCTGACCGACAAATAATTTCCAGTTCTTTTTGCCATAGGGACTTTAAAGAGTTCTTGACGTTATGGAAGTACAAAGGCCGAACGGATGTCACCCAAAAAAGATCAGCACGTTTGAATTATATTCAGGTTTAGCTGCTCCAGGCGAACACCAGTTCACAACTACATTAACCTAATCGAACCCTTTAAGTAATGAGCCCAGTACAATCAAAAAGGCGCATTTAGCAATAGCAGCCCGATGAAGAACTGAAAAAACAAATGAATGCAAAACTAAAATTTTCATAGTTCCTGTCGACAAATGCCAACTCTATAACCGTACATGCGTCCCTGAAGAACGGCCAGACATTGCCTCACTCTCCAAGAACCATACCAAACCCAAATTTGTAATCTTTCTTCCAGTGATCAAGCTGCACAAGATTGTAGAATAAGATCAGCCTTGTTTGAGCCAGGATCCATGAATTCAAAATTGGATTCATTAGGTTCCAGATACGAATACATGCAGTGTGTGATAAATTTGTCATCAATGACTAGGAATGCTTCTCACATGCTAAATTCTGCAGCCTAAAAGCTATCTTGGAATTTCGAGCATCTGAGGTGGCTAGGATTCTGCGGACGTGTAATATTTCCTTGTGTTTTGTGCTATATTTTATTGTTCAGCGTAAGTCACAAGGAGATATCTATATTTCATCAATTTATGTTTCTACTTCATATTCTGATTTGTAGGAAGAGATAGATGGATTCCTCTCCCTTGGGTAGGGAGGATAAAAGGGAAGCCTTACAGGAGGGGCCCGCAGCCATTGGCAACAGCTCGGTACTCAGCCTCGGCACTGGAACGGGAGACAACCGGCTGCCGCTTGGATGACCAAGACACGAGGTTGCCACCAAGGAAGACAGCGTAGCCGGAGGTGGAGCGACGCGTGTCTGGGCAGCCCGCCCAGTCGGCGTCAGTGTAAACCACGAGGTCAGCAACAGGAGAACGCCGAAGGTGAAGCCCAAAGTCGAGGGAAGGTGAAGGCACACCTGCTGCACCGCATAGGAGATATCCGGCCGAGTGAAAGTGAGGTACTGAAGGGCGCCAGCAATGCTGCGGTAGGCAGTGGGATCATCCACTGGTGTGCCCTTTGTACCGGAAATCTTGGACTGAGCATCGACTGGAGTGGCACAGGGCTTGCAGTCAGTCATCCCTGCGCGTTGAAGGACATCCAAGGCGTACTGGCGCTGGTGAAGGAAGAGGCCATCAGGGCGGTGTTCCATCACTCCCAAGAAGTGATGGAGCACACCAAGGTCCTTCATGGCAAACTCCTACTGCAACGAGGAGACAATCCGCTGAAGTAGAGACTGGCTGGACGCAGTGAGAATAATGTCATCCACATAAAGCAGCAAGTAGGCGGAGTCAGCACCGCGGTGGAGGACAAACAAAGAAGTGTCACTCTTGGCTTCGCTGAACCCCACAGACACCAGGAAGGAGGCGAACCGACTGTACCAAGCCTGAGGAGCCTGCTTCAGACCATACAGTGACTTGTTGAGCCGGCAAACACGCTTAGGGTGAGCAGGATCCACAAAACCCGCAGGCTGGCTGCAGTACACAGTCTCCGTCAGGGTGCCATGGAGGAAGACATTCTTCACATCAAGCTGGTGAACTGGCCAGGACCTCGAGAGAGCCAGGGAGAGCACGGTCCGAACAGTCGCAGGCTTCACCACCGGGCTGAAGGTCTCATCATAGTCAACTCCAGGGCGCTGGGTGAAACCCCGAAGGACCCAGCGAGCCTTGTAGCGATCCAGCGAGCCATCTGCCTTGCGTTTATGTGTCCAGATCCACTTGCCGGTGACCACATTGCAGCCAGAGGGGCGAGGCACCAGTTCCCAGGTCTGATTGGCCAGAAGGGCTGCATATTCTTCCTCCATCGCGTGGCGCGAGTGAGGATCCGCCAGGGCGCCACGAACAGTGGAGGGTATGGGAGAGACTGGCAGCGCCGTAGCGGCGGAGAGGACCAGGTGGTCAACTGGACGGAGGACCCCCGCAGCCCGCCGAGTCACCATCGGGTGAGTGTGGCGGGGATCGCGGTGGAGAAGGGGCGGGTGGTACACCGGCGGCTCGGCGTGAGAGCAGGCCGGTGCAACCCCCGTCGGGCGGCGCTGGTAGACCCGAACAGGGTTGGCGTAGCGGGAAGAAGATGCTGGGGCCGCGCGTGGCGCGGCAGGTGTCGCGGGGACACGGGGCACGGCCGGGGCCGTGTCCGGGGCGGAACACGGCGCCGATGGCAACAGCGGGCCAACCCCGGGCACAGGAGGCGACAGGGACGGGGCCGCGTGCTGCACGGACGAGGACGGCGGGGCCGCGCATGGCACGGAGGGCCACGCCGGCTGGTGAGGAGTGGCCGCACGAGGCACAACCGGGGGCACAGGGGCCGCACGTGGCACAGCCGGGGGCAGGGGGCCGCGGGCGGCACGGCGGGCAGCTCTGCTGCCACACATGGCTCGTCAGCTGGCGGGAGAGCCACCGGAACAGCTGGGGTTGCACCTGCAAAAGACAAAGGTGGCTGAACCACCGGGTCAGTAGAAAACAGGGAGTCCAACTCAAGGCTAGTGGCGGGGGTGGAGTCGACGGAGAAAGGAAAGACTGACTCGGCGAAGATGACATGTCGTGAAATAAGAACACGACGAGAAGAGAGGTCAAAGCAACGGTACCCCTTATGATCGGGGGAGTAGCCGAGAAACACACAAAGGGTCGAGCGGGGCGCAAGCTTGTGAGGAGCAGTGGCGGAGGTGTTGGGATAGCAAGCGCACCCGAAAACACGAAGGTGAGAGTAGGAAGGAGTACCAAAAAAGGCATGGTGAGGGGTGGGAGCGCACGTGGCCTTAGAAGGCATGCGATTGAGGAGATAGGTGGCAGTAAGGAGGCTCTCAGCCCAAAAGCGAGCGGGAGCCGAAGCCTGAAAGAGCATGGAGCGCATAACATTGTTAGTGGTACGAATCATGCGCTCAGCCTTGCCGTTCCGAGGGGAGGTATAGGGGCACGACATGCGCAATTGGACTCCCTTCGAGAGGAAGAAAGCCCGAGAAGCAGAGTTGTCAAACTCACGCCCGTTATCACACTGGACCGCCTTGATGATGACACCGAACTGAGTGGACACCCACGCAAAGTAGTGAGAGAGAGAGGGAAAGGTATCAGACTTGGACCGCAAGGGAAAGGTCCAAGAATAGTGAGTGAAATCATCAAGAACCACCAAATAGTATTTAAAGCCAGAAATACTCGGGATCGGGGATGTCCACAAGTCACAATGAATGAGATCAAAAGGCCGAGCGGCATGTGATGAAGAGACAGGGAAAGGTAAACGGGTATGACGACCTAACTGGCACGCATGACAAATATGCTCACTAGCATCCCTAGTACAAGAGATAGAGGGGGTACTATTGAGCTTAGTCAAAACGTCAACGCCGGGGTGACCAAGCCGGCGGTGCCAAAGAGTGGAGGAAGTGATGGCAGCAAGCACGGGCGTAGGAGAGGCCAAAGGAGGGGCAGCGGAGGGCGAAAGGCGAAGGGTGTAGAGAGGGCCAGTGCTATCACAACGGAGAAGAGACCGTCGTGTTGCCAAATCCTTCACCGTCAACCCGCAAGGGTCAAACTCAACGGAACAGGAGTTGTCAGAAGTGAATTGACGAATAGAAAGAAGATTTTGAACAATATCCGGGCAACAAGAACGTTGGGAAGACAGAAAGAACCACATGGAGCCGCATCACCCACAGAGGTGACCGGAAGAGAGGACCCATTTCCAACCATGATGGAAGAGGGGTACGATGGGTGGGGCGGCCTTGTGGAAGAAAAAAGATCGACGTGCGGAGTGACATGGAAGGAGGCTCCCGAGTCGGCCACCCAGTCCATGGAAGCGGGCGGTGGGCAAGAGGATAGCATGCAAGCCGTCTGGTCCCACCCACTAGACCACGGTGCCCAACCCGGAGGCGGTGAGTGCAACACCGGTTGAGCCAAGGGCAGAGACAGCAGGTGGTGAGCCGGCCCGGTGAGCATGGCCGCCGGTGCTGGGGACGACAAAGGAGCCCCATCAGTAAACTGCCTGTGCCACATGGAAGAAGTGGCGGGGAGACCGGCGGCGCCAAATCGGCACGGGAGGGCAGCCCTGGCGGCCATGGAGGGGTGGCCGGTGGCGGCGGCCAGGGAGGTGGCTGCAGTCAAGGAGGGCCCGACAGGGGCAGCCATGAAGGGGCCGGCAGCCAGGTAGGTGCCGGTGGCGGCCATGGAGAGGGGCGCAGCGGCGACAGCGTCCATGGAGGCGGCCAGGCCGAAGGGGGAGGGGCGCCCGGCGGCGGCGGAGGGGATCCCTGCGGCGGCGGCCATGGAGGGGCGCGCGGTGTCGGCGGCCAGGGAAGGGGCCAGGCCGAAGGGGAAGGGGAGCACGCCGGTCATGGTGGCGGCGACGGCAGCGCCGGCGGCAGTAGGAGGCCCCCCCCCATGGTCGGCCAGTGCATGGCCGTGGCGGGGGGGAGGGGGGGCGGCGCCCCCGGGGCCCGGGAGAGGCCGGCGAGGCCGGCAGCAGCAGGAGGGGCCCCCCCATGGTCGGCCACTGCATGGCCGTGGCGGGGGGGAGGGGGGCGGCACTGTAGGGGTCAGGGGAGGGCCGGGGGCGGCAGATCCGGCCGCCCCGGCGTCGGGTCCGGGCGGAGCGGGCGGGCCGGCGGCGAAATAGCACGGGGGGAGGCCGACGGCGGCGGATCCGGCCCTGCCGGTGTCGAGGCAGGGCGGGGGGAGCTCGGCGGCGCCGGATCGGGCCGCCCCGGCGGCGGATCCGGGTGGGAGAGGGGCTCCGGCGTCGAGGGAGGACGGGGGAAGGCCGGCGGCGGCGGAACCCGGCGGGGGGAAGCCGGCGGCGGCAGATCCGGTCGCGGATACGGTCGAGAGGGGCGGATCCGGCCATGGTGCCGGAACCCAGCCCACGAAAAGGGGAGGAGGAGAAGGAGAAGGTGGTGCTCGCCGGAGGAGGCGCGCCGGCCATGGAGGCAACGGCAGCGGCGCCGATGGCAGGGGAGAAGAGGAGGGAAGGAGGAGCCTAAGGCTCTGATACCATGTAGGAAGAGATAGATGGATTCCTCTCCCTTGGGTAGGGAGGATAAAAGGGGAGCCTTACAGGAGGGGCCCACACACCAGGGGCCCCCCACACACACTCTAACATGATTCATTAATCCACAATTGACTTCCCCCTTATATACATGTTAAAAACAGAGATAGCAAAGAATCAGCAATAAGTAGCCATGTAGGGTAGTGCATAGAATAAGGAGTGCAAACCGACCTCTGCAGAAAGAAGAAAATTCAAGCCTGGAACCAACCGCTCTTCCAAAAGAGCAGAAACGACACCATTGGTATCAATCTTCCCTCTCAATCGACACTACAAAGTTGAACAGCAACATAGTTTTGTTTAACATTCCAGTTGATTTCAACAATCAAAATTTGAGATAACTAAAACATAGTTGGATCAAAGAAAAACATCAAAGGTGACAACAATCAAGATATACCTGTCTCAGCATATAATCATAGCCGAAACTTGCTGTTACATCTTTTGCCATATGATTGTACATAAAATCAGATGCAAGGGAAACCTGCTTGAAAAATCTTATAGGGTAAGATGTATTAAGAAAAGAAAAGCACATGTCAGAACGATATTACAGATAACCAACCTTTTCTGATACTTTCTGGACATAACTGAGTGCAAGCACTCCAGTGCTTGCAATTTGTGCAGTTGCAACCTGCACATATGTCACATGTCTCCATCAAATAAAGAGTTATAGATCTTAATGTCAATTTGACCACTGCACGATAAATTAAAAGGCATGCTTACAATTTTATAGATTCAACAATGGGAGGAACTAGAGCAGTATGAGAGTTCATGAGAGGCAGCAGTCTTAAAGAAAAAAAGGTTGGCTGATCAGGAGTAAGGACTAATCTCAGTAAATAGTCTGATTCATATACATGTATGAGCTTGTGCACATTATGAGCAATTGTTTATAAAACATTCATATAAACAATTCTGCCCAAGTTTAGAACCTTCCAACAGAACACTAAAATTGGCAATACTATTTCTAAGGCAAAAAATACTAGCGAACTGAACTTAATGTTGTCACTTGCCCAGTAGTTTGGTATGCACCAGCAAGACCTGATGAGAAAGAACCGTCCATAGAAACCTATCCATATAAGTTCTTGAATGTGGCCTCTTGACATCGTAGCCATTAGTTACATGGCGTAGGAATGGTAGCCTAACAAGTCCACATGTGTTTGTGATTCTTGTTAGCTACAAATCTCCCAGAAGGAGAGGGAGACTAAGTCTCTCTCCTTCCCGCATGTGCAATGGCCATGCACATACGCTTGGAGTCAATTTTGCACATTGATCGGGAGCGCCGAAACAGAAGTCTGTTAGGGCCCCCTGTTGCGCGGCACTACAAAAGGGAGAGGCTTGATTTCGTGTAAGCTTAATCGCGTTAACACTTTACTCAAGCCTCCAAACCAAATCCCTAAGTTCTAAACCGATCTAAGTCTAGTGCCGAAGCAACGAGGTCTCCTAACCTTCTCACCACTGTTCGCTGGACTTGATGCCACAACACCGCGCCATGGCGTCCTCATCCTCGAACAAGCCCAAAGGTAATGCCTAAGTGCACTGGTATGGTTCTAACCCTAGCGATCCTAAGTTATTTCCTATCAATGGTATCAAAGCTTTGTTGTTCTAGGGTTTAGGCCATGTTAGGGTTAAGGGTGAGCTCAGCTCTCCTAAGCTATCACCACCACCCACTAAGAAATTCCCAGTGAATCCCTAAGAACAAAGAAGATGGGGCTAAGGTTTTCCGGCACTCAGAAGCTACCTAAGAACTCCTCTATTATACCTCCCAAGACCCTTGAAAACTTTGTGTAAGACCCCGCAATACCCCTATGATCCCGCTTTAAGATTCATCAGATTAAGGTTTAGGGTTTAACCCTAACCCTAAACTAAGCTCAGGGTGCGGGGAGGAAATCTTACCTCGCACCGCCACTAAGTTCCCCGCTCGACGAAGACCAAGAAGAGCCGATCGGGATTCGTTGAGTTTCGCCGCCATCGACCTTCACTTGCATGGAGCTCGACCTTCCAAGATCCGGTTGAGCCGCCGCCATGAACCGGCTCGACGGAGTGTCATTCACCCTCAGGCGAGCTGGCGCTCCGGCGAACGGACCCACGACGGCGCACCGCTCTGCTCAGCCACCTCTCAGTCTCCGTCTGTGAGCACGTGAGCGAAATGGCCTAGGGTTTCCGGTGCGTGCGAATGGTAGAATTTTGTCGCGGCGCCGATCACACGCGGCCATCGGATTTTGGGCCTACGACAAGCCAAGCGGGATTGCGTTTTTCCTGGCCCGAGCCCAGGTTGCATGCGCAAGCGCAACACAGATTTCTAGCCCACGCCCAAGAGGCTCTTGGCCTGTTGACGCACGCGCGGGCGACAATTGGGCCAGGGCAATTTTTCGTTTTGGGCTGAAATCCAGTTTTTAATTTCCAGAATTTCAGTATTATTTTCTGTTTTCAATATTCCTTGGAAATTAAGAAAAATGCCCAAAATTAAGATACAAAATAAGTTAGTTGCGGGGAAAATTTTGTATAATTTTGTAGACTCAGCAGTTTTATTCTGAATTTTCAGTATTTTATAAGTATGTTCATGATATTTTCTTTATTGAATTTAGTCCAACAACTATATTTAATTGGGAAATATTTTTTTAGAATTTTGTTTAAGTTTTTAAATTCAGAATTTTACTACTGTTTAAGCAATGTATCAATTATAATTAAGTCTTCCGCTGTGCATACACTGTTTAAAACATTGGTAATGAAATTACTATAGTTCAATTTGATTGATTCTAATTCTGCCCAATAGTGATTTAGAATTAATTCCAATTTTAGTATGTCACATGTTAATTTTGAACAACGTTAAATTTTCATGTGCAATGTTTATGTATGCAATATAACATCCTTGAAAATTGTTCCTTATCAAGTAACAAGTTTTGCCATCTCCACCATTGAGCCTCTCAACGGTAAGAACTATGATTCATGAAGAGAAGACATTGAGATAGCGCTTGCGCTAAGGGACATTGATCTTGCACTAATGTATGATTGTCCCATTGAGCCTGTGGAGCTAGTGATCCATGACGATGAGAGTCAAGAAGCTTTTGCCGCAAGGTCACTAGACTTCGCAACTGTAAGAATTAAGTACGACGTAGAGCGTACTAAGTGGAATCAGTCGAACCGCAAGTGCTTAAAGATAATTAAGAGCTTCATTTTGGATACAGTTAGGGCTTCTATTTTACCTTGTAATATTGTAAAAGAGTATCTCATGAAGGTGGAGAGTCAGTTCATAGAACCCCACAACGCGTATGTCAATTCGCTTATTAAGAAACTCATCACTGCAAAATACTGCGGCGGAGTTAGAGATGATCATTCGCGCCATATTTATCATTCTACTATATAATTGGCAGATGATTTACGCATCCAAACAATCTCAGGCGTTCATTTTTACTCATTACTCATCAAAACCATCTCCACCGTTCATCTCTACACGATCCCCCACAGCGCCCTCTCGTAATCTTCACAGCCAAATCCCCAATAGCATCACGCGGTCCCCTGCATCGCCTCCCTCCCACACACTGCCGCCGTCCCCTTGCGCCGCTCCTTCCCAGGCCAACCCTACCAGCCCTGCCGCCTCATCCTCCACACGATGTCGCTCTGCCCCTCACCCTCCTAACCCTGCACGATAGGTTGCCTCCCGCCACCGCCGATCACGTCCTGCCTCTGCTAGTCGCCGTCGGCCCATCCTGGCAAATCTGGTAGACCCCTCTATCGCGTCGGTTGCTCCAATCCTACCTGATCTCTGTAGGGATTCAATAAGATGGCGACGGCGTCAGGGAGGGCGCGAGCGGCAAGCTTGGCCACAACGGTGCAGGTGGTGGTGGCCACGGCGCGGCCGGCGTAGACCATATTCTCATCCATCCCACCGGCACTATCGCATTGATGAGCCCATGGACGAGCTGCGTGCACGAATGGCAGCACACACGCCACCACTCCACGTGCTCCACATCTTTCCTTTCCTTTCATTCGCTTTGAATTCCAAATTTCCACCCGCACCAACCACCAAATCGCCTCGCCGTCAGCATCCTATCCCCCCTGTTGCGCGGCCCTACAAAAGGGAGAGGCTTGATTTCATGTAAACTTAATCGCGTTAACACTTTCCTCAAGCCTCCAAACCAAATCCCTAAGTTCTAAACTGATCTAAGTCTAGTGTCGAAGCAACGGAAACGTCTCCTAACCTTCTCGCCACCATTCATTGGACTTGACGCCACAACACCATGTCATGGCGTCCTCATCCTCGAACAAGCCCAAAGGTAATACCTAAGTGCCCTGATATGGTTCTAACCCTAGCGATCCTAAGTTATTTCCTATCAATTCTTAAATAGCTTAAAGATTGATAAAGAAACTTACTGTTTTCTTGGTGTCATATCGAGTAACAAAGCCAACTCCTGATTTTCTTTGTTGCCCAAGCCAGAAAGCTTCAGTTCCCAAGGACAGGTTCTTAGTTACACTCTAAAATGCGTGAAATATATTAGTTTAATGTCCAAGGCCTTGTTCTTTTCAGCTAAAATGCAGAATATCAGCCTGGATTACAATGCAGCACACATTTTAAACTACTAAAAGGAGCAATTTCTCCAAAAAAAATTATATGAAAATTGTCAAAAAAAGATGTTTCGAAGCTGTTTATCAACTTTTTAATATTTGTTTGTTTGAACCCTCAAACTATTTGGCCAATGAGTTAAATAATCTACTATCTATATGAGGCCTAAATGATGGAACTAAAGTATATTCACTGCGACTCAATTCACGCCGTTACCAGCAAATTTTCATTTCCTTTTGGACCTTAATCAACTGAATCACATGGAAAACACTATTCAGTTGTTTAAGAGATATTTGGACTTTGGAGCTATAGTCTCATGCTTATTGTACAAAGAATTTGCCATGATGTATTGGCTTCTCTTAAACATACTTCAGCTGGGTAAATTTTAAGCCGAGAAAAGGAGAAATTAAAGTAAAAAAATACTATTCCTTGGATCATATTAACAAGAACTGTATGCATAGTCTGAGCTTGACACTATCCATAGCTCTATGCACTTTCCCAAATTAGCAAAACATACACCGCATGAAATCCTCAAAGGGCATAGCTTTTATATGCAAACAACGTGAATTACCTGGATGTAGTTCACTCCATAGAAGGCATTATTCCCAATTTGGAGCTGCGATCTAAAATCTTTGCCCTGCAATCAAGGATATTAGAACCATACAAGTTTAAAATGCATGTCTTCAGATAGAAAATTGACAGGAAGAAACTAAACAAAATATAAGATACATCAGACTTTGGCATAAAGTGTTATAGCATATGTAAAATAAAATCTGAAATATTAGGCATTATATCATCTCAAAACACAGCAGCCTAAAAACAAGGATAAATACTGAACAATTGGACATAACAAAACCCCAAAACCACGGTATTGAGAACTACTAACATCTTGTTTTGTGCTAAATACCTAATCTACAGACTTTTTGGTGTCTCAGAAACACCAAAATACCAGATTTACACTTTTGTGAAATTTAAACTGAAAACAGCACAATGTTTGGCAGGTACAGAAAGTCACTTGCATTAGCCAGCATTTCCATTCCCATTCGGTAGAGCTAGCTTATATGAAAACAAAGATGTAAAATTGGGAGGAAACATAAGAAAACTAAAGAAACTATATATTATTGAGATCCTAAGTACAAAAGTCACTATATGAGGAAATACATCCATCCAATTAAGAAACTACCAATAAAATTGGCATTAGGGGCATGTTTCAAGGTGTACCTTTCTTCTTCAAATTCTTGATGTTTTCAATTGAAATTACAGATATATGACATTAGAAGTTTAGAACTATATTTGGAACACAAGGTAGTTGCAGAAAATTAATTGACAAAAAGTGTGTTATAGGCTTAAAGCAGCGTATTTCATTAAACCACCCTTGGGAGGGGTGAGAAACCATGTTGAAGAATATGGTTTTGATATTCCATATGTGATGAGTGATTGTCAACGGAAGTCAAAAGAAGAGAGATGTGAAGACCTACCGAGTCTGAGGCGCATGTGACTCAGGTACACGGCAGTGAGCGACGGCCGGGCAGAGGAGCCGTGGAGTCGGGCTGGCCCAATCCGAGTACATGGCTAGGAGCGGCAGAGGATCCACCGGTCTGTTGACTGGGTTTGACTCAGGTACACGGGCGGCGAGCGATTGCCGGGCTGAGGAAGCTGCGGGGTCGGGTCGGCCCAATCCGGGTACCCGGTGCGAAGACGGTGGACGCTTTGTCAGTTTCGGCGTAAAACTGATAATCTATGATTAATTCGTTTTTAGGATATTAATATTTAGTTTTTAAGTTTAGAATATTTTTATTTCAGTCAGTTCATTTTTCTAAGAATATTTTAGTAATTTTCGGAATTTATTTTAGAGTCAGTTTATTTTACCCGAGGGTAAATTAGTCTTTTCATGTATTAGGAGTCGCCTATAAATAGGCCCCTATCCCCCGGGGATAGATGACTGTTTTTAATAGATTGATCTACAGTCCATTATTTTCTGCCGCCGGTGTTCTTCTACCGCCGCATTTTCCTTCTTCTTCCTCCGTGCGTTTTGCTTCTCCGGTAGCCAGCCGCTTGCATCTAGCGCAACATCCAGAGGAGCACGGCAGCAGCTAGCTTGCCATCTATTTGTGTCAGGCGCAACACGCCACACGGCGGGGTTTCCAACGCAAGTACACGAGTGGGCCCCATGCGGTTTTTGTTTCTGTGAATGTGTAGAATGTGTATATAGTAAATGTTGGTTGATTCCTTTTGACGTTGTTGCCAAGAAAAGGCATTTCTGCATGTTTCCCTAGCTTTCAACGCAGTAGGCTTTCTGACGAGTAGCCTGGCAAGCTGATACTTCTCCAAGCAACGACGGCAGGAGCTGCTTCAGCCGGCGTGAACCAGCAGGCGGGCCCACAACGCAAACGGCGGATACAGTGCGCGACGACTTGACCAGCGAGGCAAGTTTTCTTGTTTAATCTCCTATATTTTAGCTGGTTAGTTAAATCAACATTTATCCATATGTTAGTTAGCTGAAAAATAATAATCTCGTAGTTATCTGTTTTAATTAAAAATTAATCTCGTCGTTAAATTTTAATCTGCTTATTAGTTATCTTAGTATTATTTATTTAAAAAAATCTGTTTAATCTGCTCATATAAAAGAAAATAAAAATTAATTTTAGAAATATTTTTAGGTTATTTCTGAATTAATTTTTGGGTGATCCATATTTTATCCAGTTAATTAGTATTTTATTTTTAGACTGCAATCTGAACAATTTATTAGGATATTTAGTGTTTTTGTATTACGTCATTAAATATTTCTAATACCCATTTTATATACTGCAGTGATTCTTTTTAGCTTAGCTCTAATATCATTTTTATTAGGGCACCGATCATTTTTAGGCTAGACAACTATAGTACCAGTAATTTATTTCACTAATACTGTTTGTCCGGTTAAGTTGGTTAGTTGTTGGGATTAGTATATAGTTTAGCAAGAATTTTTTAGGCGCCCATTCACCCCCCTCTAGTCGCTACTTTCGGTCCTACAAGGGGTCTGCAAATTTCCTCTAAAAATCAACTCATTCGGCATCTGCTAAAAAGCAAGGAATATGTCACCAGTCATGAAACACTATAATGAATATACTAGAAAACATTGATACTACATCCTTCTTAAAATTATTAAAATTTAAAACAGTGATAAATGTTACAGACATGATCAGGATATATCATATATGTTATCCTAAGTGAAAATATCAAATATCCCAATTATCTTCCATGATTCCATCAAATTAATGCAAATTTTATGCAACAATAATAGTACATAATTTCACAAGATTTTGGTTAAGATACCATAGCAAAGGCACTTGTTGACATAAGAAAAGAAAAAGGTATGTACCACTAGAATGGTATGTCCATCAAATAAAATTACCAAACTAGAAACACATCAACAGAAATCCAACCATACAAAGAGAGACTGACCTTATAGTCAAAACTAAACATGCCTTGGGAGTAATGGGGCTCATTGGTCAACTGCGAGGACACAAGGTAAGCTAATTAGGAAATTCAACAACGATGGTATTAAGAAGCTCTGATATCATATTGAACACAAGTTTGGCTCATAGTTCCGAACAAATCACCTGGGCATTTATCTTCAGGCAAAGATTTTCCAGTAGATCACACTTGACACGTGCAGTCACCCTCCCGTCATGTGAAACCCTCCCAATGAGCATCATCTAACACCAAAGCACATTCGGATCAATATTGAAACTGGCCATATAGAACACCAAATGTGAATCCCTTCTCAGAAAAGGATGCAACCTTGGGATCAACAAAGTTGGCGCTGAACTCGTAGTTGGATGTAGGGACCTTGATCACCTCGGCCCCCTGTGACGGGAGCTCCATGGGCCCCATAGACACACTAGTGATTTCCAAGGTGCACAAGAGTTATCACAACGCAGCAGAAAAACACGTAGTATTTGACATGGGAAAAGAAATGGGGAACTGAATCGGGTACCTATGGCCCAAGCCGAAGAATGGGTTGAGCATCTTGGTGAAATCGAAGCGCAGGCCCTCGAAGGTCTCGGGCTTCAGCGACACTGCAGCGAGACAACGAGAGGATGATAGGCATCACCATCGAATCGATCCGCAGATAAAGGGGAAGGCGGCTGCGTCTTACTGAAGGCCTCGCGCTGGATCTCCTCGTAGGGAACGGGGCACGTGAGGTTCATGTAGTCCACCTTCTCCTCGGCCGCCTCCTTCTCTGCCTCGTGTGGGTTCGGCGGCGGCGCGCCGTCGGCAGCGCCGAAGGGGGGATGCGGCGCGTAGACAGGGGGAAGGGGAGGGGGAGGGGGAGGCGGAGGCGGGGCGGCAGCGGACGCCTGGCTGAATACAGCGCCCATGGCGGCGGGGTGAGAAGATCAGCGGGCGGGCAGACGATTTGGGCGGCGGCGGCCGGCGGGTCTGGGTAGGTCCTGGGGTGTGGCTGAGGCGGCCGGCGGGTCGGGGTAGGTCCTGGGGTTTTAGGAAGGTTTTCTGCTGGTGCAGAATGCCTGAGTGGTGGCAGGCCCACCCCTCGGATTTGCATCGAGATTCGTGTATCCATTTGATATTTTTTGAGGGGTTGCTCTCTTCTCGTCTACGTATTGTGCTTCAAGCATTTTCGTTTTATGGATTTGTAAAATTTTGCCACACCGTGAACGGGTATTAATGTTTTGCGATTACATGGTATTTTCACAGTGCAAATCTATATCTACATCAATATATAATTGGTGAGTTGATTTACTCATCTAATCAATCTTAACATTTTATTCCTTACTCATACTCATTAAAATACGATATGCATTGTTCATTAATCTTCCCTCTGAATGCCTCGCCGAGCCAAAGGCACTCTGCCTCGTGATTAGCGTGCCTCCCAGATCTACCACGTGCTCCAACTTGCTCCCTAACCTTAGACGATGACGCCTCCCTCCGGTGTGCCGCCACCCTCCCGCATGTCGCCTCCCTCCCCTGTACCGCCACCCTCCCCCTACGCTGCCTCTCTCTCTCGTTAACCTCCACCCTCATGCTCCCTTCTGCACCAAATCCCCCGCAGTGTCATGTGGTCCTTGCGAGTTGTGCGCCTCACCGCCTCTGCCTTCCTCGACCTCCTCCTTTCCCCTTCTTCGCCGCTTAGCGTCGTCCTCCCCCTTGCACAAACCCTAACCCTAGATGTTGTCGCCTCTCTCCCATGCGCCGCCACCCTCTCGTGCACCGCCACCCTCTCGCACGATGCCATTTCCCTCTCGTGTGTTGTTCTTTTGGCCTTCCCCATCCGTCGTTGTTCCGCTCGCCTCCCCCGCCCGACGCCATCCCGATCACCTTCCCCACCCACCGCTGCCATCCACGCCCCCATCCCTGCCAAGCCATCCACGCCGCCCGCGCAGGATCGATGCCCCGTCTAGATTCAAGGCTAGATAATGTGGATGAGAATGAGGGAGAAGAGTCCATCTTCTAGTAGTTCTAGTGGGAGGTGATGAGGGTCGACTTGATCCAGAAGATCAAGCGCCACCGGAGGTACGAGAGTAAGAGTGCTCAAGCACAAGGCCAGCAAGGCCAGCCGCCACAACCACCACAAGTAAACCTTCCCCTCGCCATGCTTCCTCTTCTTGTTTTCTCTTACTATTGTAGATAAATTCAACTGCTTTATGGGTTAACATAGGTAAGGACAAGAATTTGCTTGTATACTTCGTCTACTTGATTCCATTATCCAAAAAAATAACATCTCACAACTCCATTTGTGAGAGGTTCGGCTTAGAAAAAAATCACAGATGAACTCTATTTGGTTTCTGCATTTGCTGTGGAATAAATGTGGGGTTCTTTAGAGCAAAAAAGTGTTGAGATTGACTTGTGTTCTCGTGGGATTGAAGGATGTGGATAGGGCTTTCTCTTGGCTCACAAATGCCAAGCGGGAACACTTGTACCAGATGTTTGTTTTCGTGAGTACCATGAGCATTCCATCTTCTGTTTTTGCTTCTTTCATTGAAATTTGACCTACCGTTCTGCTTTGTGTGACGGAACAGGAAGTGACCCTCATCTATTATTGACAGAAAATCCATCAATTCGTATCCATGAATTGGTATTGATTGTTGTAAACCATTATGTTGTTATCTATTTTTTCTGCTACTATTGACTTTAGGATTATATCGTTACAAAATAGTTCGGTTAAACAGGAATTTCAAAGATATCTGGTGCCCTGACACTGGTACTTAATTAAAACAGTCCAGTTATCTATTTTTATGGATTTCTAAGGGTGATTTTGTACTCGTTTGTGTTTTAGGTCATTGTGTGGTGTGATATGTGTCTCAGGAAGAATCCCGATTTGATAGTGTGCACATACACGGGTGTAGATTCTTATCGAGGGTTAAAAAACTACATTTCAGAGCTTAGAGGACACTAGAATGCATGTGATTAACTTTCCCTATTATTTATCCTTTTTCCTGGAGGATAGTTGCGTGCCAATCATCTCAATATACGTTGAATTTAAACTTGCAAAATCTCATGAAAACAATGATGTTTATAGGAAGATGATCTTAATGACATTCACTATGGTGTTATAATAAACTAACTGTTATATTCCAGTGATCTAGACATCTATATTAGTTAAGTAGTAATCATAGCTAGCTTAGTTCTCTTGTGAATCCATGAATTTTGGTTGCAATAATACTTTGAAAGGTCAAATGAAAGACATATCTGAAGGTATATGATAGGAACCGAATTCCTACCTCTCGATGGTCGTAGGTTGTAGGTGTGGGTGATGGCTCGCCGGGGCTTGAACTGCGACACACGACGACGAGGCGCTGTGATCACAGGTTGAAGGACGGTGGTGGCTAGGGTTTGACACGCACCGATTCCCTGAGGGGAAGCCGGTAACAGATGAGTTGCAACTTACTTGATTCTAATAATCCAAAGTTTACAAGTATTTATAATCTCTATCAAACCCTAATAAGATTCTAATAAATCTATAAGAGATAATATGGGCCTAGCCCAGCTCCCCCTAGCCCCCCTTGGGCTTGCACCGCTGGTAGGAGAGGCCGGTCATAATATCTCTCCGCACCTGCGCAAACAGATCGTCGCGCTAAAGTTGAGCCTGGAGAGCGACGACCAGTGCTGGGAGGAGACGACCTTCAAGCACCGGCGGCAGAGGGCCTTGTGCCGCTGGCGGGTCACCTCGGTGACGTTTCAGCAGTCCCACGTGGAAAATGTCGTGGATCCGTGCCTCAGGTGGAAGTTGGATATGATAGGCCACCTTGTCGATCTTCTCAGTGACATGGAAGGGACCAGCGTAGCGCGGCCCGAGCTTCCCCTTGGCACGGGGGTCTAGGGATTGCGTGGTCCGGTGGAGCAGGCGCAGCCACACCTAGACGCCCACCTGGAACTCCTCGTTGCGGTGGCCTACATCGTAGTACTTCTTAGAGACCTGTTGAGCTTGCAACAGCCGCTGGCGGACCTCCTCGAGGACTTCATCCCTGGTGGACAACAGAGCATCCACCACCTCTGTCTTGGCGGAGCCTGGCTCATATGGTAGCAAGGGCGGCGGTGATTGGCCATAGACGACCTCGAAGCGGGTGGCACATAGGGCCGTGTGGAAGGAGGTATTATAGCAATACTCCACCCACGACAGCCAATCAACCCATGCGCGCGGCCGATCACCTGTCACACACCGTAAATACATAGCAATGATTTTGTTAACGATCTCTGATTGGGCATCCGTCTGGGGTGGAAAGCCGTGCTCATGCATTGGGTCACGTCGGCCAATCGGAACAATTCGCGCCACACGTTGCCGGTGAAGATGGGGTCCCGGTCATTGACGATAGATGAAGGGAACCCATGGAACCGCACGACACCGTCGAAGAATGCACGAGCGATGGAGGCCACCGTGTACGGATGGCCCATCACGATGAAGTGGGCGTACTTCGAGAAGCGGTCGATGACGGTGAGGATGACCGACTTCCCGTTGACCTTGGGCAACCCCGCCGGCTACGGTGTCTCTGTCTTGTTGCGCTAGCAGGTGGCGCACGAATGGACCCAGTCCTAGATTAGTGCCCGGTCACATGGAATGTAGAAGTTGGCGCACAGGCGATGGAGGGTCTTTTGGATGCCCTTGTGGCCCGCCGAGTGCGCAAGATGAATAACTTGGTCTTGCAGGTCGTCGTGGTCCGGCACGAAGATGCTGGATCCGTGTAGAAGGAGGTCATCGCTGAGGCGCCATGGAGGAGCCAGCTCGCAGTCTTGGAGCTACTAGAGGCACTACTGCCCCTCCACGGTGGTTGTCGTGGCCGCCCAGATGTCGTCTAGCAAAGCGTAAGAGGGGCCCGAGAGGACGTAGAGGGCCACCTCTGTCGCGATCACGCTGGTCAGTGCCGCCTCCTCGGTGTCACGACGTGACAGTGCATCAGCCACCGTGTTCAAGTGGCCCGGCTGATACTCCACCGAGAAATTGAAGCCGAACAACTTGTTGATCCACTGATACTGTGGAACTATAGAGAGGCGCTAATCAAGTAAGAATTTCAAGCTATAATGGTTAGTGCGAACCAGAAAGTGGCGCCCCCACAAGTATGGGCGCCAGTGATGCACAGCCTGCAGCAGGCCGATGAGCTCCTGCTCGTATGCTGCCAGCTTAAGGTGACAGGCGGTGAAAGGCTTGCTGAAGAAGGCCAGGGGGCCAGCGGTTTGGTGGAGCACCACGCCAAAGCCCACCCCGGACGCATCACAGTCCACCACGAAGGATAGGGAGAAATCCGGCATCTGGAGCACTCGACCGGTAGTGAGGGCGCCTTTGAGCGTCACGAAAGCTGCTTCAGCGTCGTCGTCCCAAGAGAACACGTCACGGCACAACAGACGCGTCAGTGGGGCTGCGATGAGGCCGAAGTCCCGGATGAACTTCTGGTAGTAGCCCGTGAGGCCTAGGAACCTACGGAGGACGCGCGTGGAGCGGGGCTGCGGCCAGCCAACCACAGCGGTGACCTTCTCGGTGTCCATGGTGACACTGTCCTCTGAGATCACGTGGCCCGGGTAAGTCACCGTCGTCATCCCGAAGGAGCACTTCGATCGCTTGAGGTGTAGCGAGTGCGATCGTAGTGCTTGGAGGACAAAGCTGTGGTGCTGTAGATGCTCGGCCCACGAGGAGCTGTAAATCAATATATCATCAAAAAAATACAAGAACAAACTTTTGGAGGTAGGGCCGCAACACGTCGTTCATTAGAGACTAGAATGTAGACGGGGCATTGGATAGCCCAAATGGCATCACTAGAAACTCGTAGTGTCCGTGGTGTGTGCGAAAGGTAGTCTTGTCGATGTCGCATGCGTACATACACACCTGGTGATAGCCAGACCGGAGGTCTAGCTTGGAGAAGAAATGGGCGCCATGGAGTTCGTCCAGGAGCTCATCGACCACCGGGATCGGGAACTTGTCCTTTGACGTCTTGGCGTTGAGGGCGCGGTAGTCGATGCAGAAGCGCTAAGACTTGTCCACTTTCCGAACAAGCAGGACTGGAGCAGAGAATGGCGACGTGCTCAGGCGGATGATTCCCTGGGCGAGCATGGCCACACACTGTCGCTCGAGCTCATCCTTCTATAGTCGTGGGTAGCGGTAAGGGCACACGACCACCGGCTCCATCCCTAATAGTAAGTGAATCCGGTGATCGTATGGGTGCACCGGGGGTAGCCTCGTCGGCTCGGAGAATATGGTGCCCTGTTGCTCTAGTAGGACATCCAACATAGGCTGCTGAGTGGAGGCGGAGAGGGCAGCCGTGTGCAGCTAGGGCGTGGCTGGGCGCATGCCCTTCCACTGAACACGTTTGCCATGGTGCAGAAAGGACACTGTCATGGCCTCGAGGTCCCACAGAATAAGGCCTAGGGTGCACAGGAAGTCGACGACGAGGATGAAGTCAAAGCCACCCAGGTCGATGCCTGCACAGGTGATAGAGAAGAGAGCGCCCTCAATGGCGATGGGGACATTGCATGCGATCCCCACGCATGGAAGCTGATCGCCGTTGGCCACTATGATGCGGAGCTGATCGCTTTCATTTAGTATGGTTTGAAAATCTTGGGCCAACCGATCTTGTCTCTCTTCTAGACTTTGCTGGAATTCATTAAATTGTGCCATGGTGACACATTCATTGATCTCAACGCCGTCACCCATCTTTCTGTAAAATTAGTGACAACAAAGGAACAAGAGTATATGTGGAATAAAAATATATGTGGGATCTCTCAATCTCACTTCTCTTACCAACCGAGGCTCAGTGAAGTTCCTGCGGGTTACAGAGAAACAAAATGTGTGGTGGTACCGAGAGCGATGGTTAAGCGAATACAAGACCAGAGAGTACCGATTACGATGGCTTTTATGTGGAGCTTGGTGGGGATTATAAACAAGGAATGCAATCTGGATTCTAGTTGTTGTAAAGTTAAGTAACAATCCAAACTAGAGGTTCCCTGCTTAGTGCTGATCTCAAAATGCTAAAGATGTAAATGGATCACACACACGTGCAAAGAAAATCTCAGATTGATGCAAACAAGGAGTATGATTGGGATGCAAGTGTTGCAATCAAACCCAACCAAAATTTTGTACCAACAAAAGATAGCGATCTGGTTGCACAACTTGAAACACAAACTTTCAGCAATTGTGCTCTCAAACGAACTGATCTTTAAACTTTTCTTTCACAATTTTTTTTTCAACTTTCCCTTTTTTTGAACTTTTCTTTCTTTTACCTTTTTTTTATAGAACTGAACACAATGACCAGATATATAAGAGGCTCAAAGGACACACGACGGAAAATGATCAGCAACTAAAACAAAGACTCTAATGGACTGAAAATTAACTGAACTCACTAAAATAACAGATTGAAACAAAGGGCTAAACAATATATATGTATATATTTTTTTGGCTTTTGGTGGATAGGACGAAACAAAATATATGTAGCTAAGGGTAAAGAATCCTACCGTGGAAACCGATCAGCTCTGATACCAGATGATGCGTCACGGGGTCCCGATCTTCACGACGTAGGATCGATCTTCAGATAACTAGCTATAGAATAGCCGGATAACTTGCTGCAAGCAGCGATAACTAGTGCAACCTGGCAAATAAAACTCGAAGCCAACCACCGTCTTTAACCGGCAACCTGAATCGAGGATTCGCCCAACCACACTCTCAAAGAACCAACCAACACAGCCTACAATCAATCAAGGAGGACCTTGAAGGGAGTAGGAGCACCAATTGGGAGCGGATGAAGTCGCCGCTTCTGTAATCCCGCGAAGGAAATCACAAGAGCAAGGAGGGTAGAGATCTCTCTCTGAATTTGTTAGCACGCAGCTGAACAAGGGGTTCTATATTCAATAATCAAAAGTGCCGATTACAATGGTGCTAGGGGGTATTTATACAAGGAGTAGACCTTGAAGATAGGTGCGAACACGAAACAAAAATACTAGGCGAACTATGTGAAAACGAATCAGCTTCTGGAGAGTTTCCGCGTGGCTGTTGGTCTTCTGAGCGGTCTTCGGTATTTCAGCAATAACTCCTCCTTGGAAGCTTCAATTCACGAACGGTTGGATCCCTTGGAAAGGTGACTTGATAAGCTTTCACACCATGTTTAATATGCACCATGTAACTCGGTAGAATGATGCAGTTTTAATACGAGAACATTGACTTCATGCAGACTGTTGACCTTCGGACCAGCAAGCACTAAAACTGGTCGGACGCCTTCATGCAAACTTCAAATTGGTCGGGGTTAGATTCATTGGAAACTAGACTTCAAGAGTTTTCCAAAAAGTGCTCATTTGCCTTCATAGCTTTTGTAAATCAAAAGTTATGATTATTTCTTTGAGATGATTCTGCAGGACTGGCTTGGTTCGAGCATGATTCTTCTATGTGTCCATTTCCTTGTGAGTTTTTGTCATCCTTCTTGGTAAACCTGAGCATTAGCAATGTACACAACTTAGGTAGTATATAACTCTCATTAATAGTAAAATGAATTTCACAAAGTAGCGCGTGCACCTCTTGTTGAAGCTTCTTAGCTCGACTGCGTGTAATTGGTCCATCAAAAACATGTATTGGAGTCGCTGTGGTCGAAGTAATCGGTGTAGAGGTTGGAGTGGTCGGCGTGGTCATATCACGTACGACTCATTGCAGTTGTAGCATAACCCTAGGTGGCAGTGTTCTTGCTGTTCGGATGTTGTCATGCGATAGAAGGAGCGAGGCACCGATGGAGCAGTGCCGCTTGTTGGAAGGGCCTGGGAAGGCTGCTGTGGGTGCTGCGGTAGGGGCCACGCCGACCTAGGTGGAGCAACGAGTTGCATGGCCAACATGGCATTGGCATGAAGCTTGAAGGCCCACGCCAAGTACATCGTCGTTGGAAGATCGTGCGGTGCGCACATCGCCACATCGACCTTGATGTGGTCAGGGAGACCCCCAACGAAAAGCTCGGCCTTCTAAAGATTTTCGAGGTTACGCGCATGACACAGGATGGCGTTGAACCTCTCGGTGAAGTCTTGCACCGTGTTTCGGAAGGGCAGCCGCCCAAGATCTGCCAACCGCGAGTCAAGTACCAGAGGGCCAAATTGGAGATGGCACAGGTCCTTGAAACGCTCCGACGATGGCATCCCCTCGCTCTGCTCGAGGGTGTAGTACCAGGTCTGGGCCAGACCCCGGAGATGATACGAGGCCAGCCACGTGCGATCCAAAGCCAGCGTCCTCTGGATGTGAAAGAACTGCTCACAATGGTTGAGCCAATTCAGCGGGTCCTCCGCGCTGTCATACGTGGTGAATTCCAGTTTGTAGAACTTCAGCGGAAGGCGATCGCCATCGGGGGCCGGTGGTGGGACTGGTGTCGCACGTCCTTGCGAGGGGTTGCCCCCGGCTGAGGAAGATCCCGCGATAGATGGAACGTGGGTTCCATCCACCCCTCCGTAACACGTGCCCGAGGCTGGAGCATCGCCGAGTGCGCCCAGGACCATCGGGGTCGCCGTTGACTGTGGCACCCTAGGAGTAGATTGGCGGCGAGACTGGAAGTGGTCCCTGCACCCAAGACAGAATCGGTGAGGGCGATGGGGGAAACGACATCATGTGGATTGGCACGCCGGTGGACGACTGATCCATCGTGGCGATCGCACCAGGAGTAGGCATGGGCGGGCACGGTAGAAAGGTAGCGGCGGTCGTTGGTGAGGGCAGCGACAGCGGTTGGAGCCCTGGATGGCCGGTGAGGAGTGCCCGCCGAATCGCCTGCTGTCTGTCGTGAAGCGTCTGCATGGACGTGGCCATGACGTCCAAGCGCTGGAGAATCCCGAAGAAATCCTGAGTGAGTTGCTCATTGGTCATGATGGGGGCGGCACGGCCACCAGAAGGCGGCCTAGTAGATGGCGCCACCCGGGCGGACGTCGGGGCCAGAATGAGTGGTTGCGACGCCGCCGGCAGGACCGGCTGGGACGCCGGTGGGTCGGAGGCGTGGGCGGGAGCGGACGGAGGAGCACCTGACATTGCTGATACCAGGTTGATAGGAATCAAATTCCTACCTCTCGATGGTCGTAGGTTGTAGGTGTGGGTGATGGGTCGTCGGGGCTTGAACTGCGACGAGGCGCCATGATCGCAGGTTGAAGGATGGTGGCGGATAGGGTTTGACACACACCGGTTCCCTGAGGGAAAGCCGACAACAGATGAGTTGCAACCTACTTGATTCCAATAATCCAAAGTTTACAAGTATTTATAATCTCTATCAAACCCTAATCAGATTCTAATAAATCTATAAGAGATAATATGGGCCTAGCCCACTCCCCCTAGCCCCCCTTGGGCTTGCGCCGCTGGTAGGAGAGGCCGGTCATAACGGTATATTAGTTTATTAGGAATTTTAAAAATACATTTGATAAAATTAACTGCATGAAAAGAAAGGTAGAGTCGCTAACAATGCTTGTGTTTTTGGACTATGAAATAATGACTTTTCTGGACCATTTTTATAGTTCTTGTAGTTACTTCCCAAATCCTTGTAGAGGCCTACAAGTAGAGTGGTTCTTTATTTTAATTTGTCGATGTTATAGTGACAAGCAATGATGGAATAAATGTGCTGTCTAAGCAGGTATTGTTTACAAAACAAGCACAAGTGATGTTATGGTGATTCTTTTATGCTCATTTAGTGTTGTCTAGCAACACAATAAGTTTTGTTGTATTGAGTTATCTATCTTCATTGCAGACTATTAGCTGCATGGTTGAGCATGTTGTAGGCTGTGGGACCTTTGGGATTGTTTTCTAGGTTTGACATATCTAACCTACTAGATAATGCCCCATTTTTTTCTTTTTTATGTACTTTTAGCTATTTACCTCCTATTTAACTACTCATTGTTCTCTCATGTTTTAGGTACCCCTACACAAGAAGAGATTAAGTGCATGAATCCACATAGCATGTACATGGAGGAAGTGCATGCAAAGGTACATTACCTATTATATTGATAATATTTCAGCATTACTAATTTTACTTGAATTGAATTGATGATAATTTTACTTTGACCATAGCCGACGGAAGTTAGCTGCTTTTGGCCACGTGGGCAAAAAGGCTAACTTCTGTCGGCTAGGGCCAAAGCCGACGGAAGGTACGGGCACCTAACTTCCATCGGCCAGGCTGGCCGACATAAGTTAGCGCGCCTCTGCTGACGTGGCAGAGTTCGGCGCTAACTTCCGTCGGCCACGTGAAGCTGACGGAAGTTAGCTAACTTCCGTCTATCTGCTTCCGTCGGCCAAATGCCGACGGAAGTTAGCCTTTTGTCGACGGAAGTTAGCTTCTTCCATCGGGAAAGAGCTAACTTCCGTCGGCTTTGGCCGACGGAAGTTTCCTGGATTGTTGTAGTGAGTGTCATGTACATATTCCCGATGATGCTTTCTCCGAGAGTCCTTGGCCCTAAATCTTTGGCCTTAATTTTTCTTTTGTTTAGATGGAGTGATCTGATTAAAATATTTTTTGTGTATGTCTCTATAATTTGTCCCACTAAAATGACACAAACACTATCAGTCTAATCAACACAACACTCCTAAAACCAGTAAATAACTCCAGGAAACAAGAAAATAAGTGGCAACAATCAACTGTGTCATTACAATTTCAATGAACAAATCCATGCTCTAGCTTTCTGCTACGCATATTCTGAACAAAAAATAAATAAAAATTCTGATTGAGATCATCAGTGAGAAAACTTCAGAAACCACAAATTAATCAACAGTGCAATTTTGATCGCAAAGAACAAAAACTGACTCTAGCTTTGTACAACCAAAATTATTACCAAAACCATGTATATTGTCACTCCTTTGTCAGTTGAATAACATCAATGAGCACAAATTAAACATGATATGAACAACATTGCCAATCCAAATAAAAAACCTAGACAAGATGAAAACCTTCTTACACACCATGTTCTTCATAAAACATGGCAAATTTACAATCTAGGCAATGTACAAATCCAGCTAGAATATATACAAGCCAAACCAAAGGTTGAAAAATGAAGACCATACATTCATAGTTCACATTCTGGACCACATGTTCTACGCTGCCTCTCCAAGGAAAACATTGTCCTTCTCATTTGTTTTAACAATGCTGTCACATTCACCCTGAATACGACATTTGCATAAAAATGAATGTAAGGTGCTGTTTGGTTTGGGGATTTTAACGGAAATGTAAACGGTATCTGAAAGCACCGGTAATGAAAACAAATTAAGCACTTCCTGACATTGTTTGGTTTAGATCGTAATGGAAGTAGACAACACTTAGGAGAAGAAACATAGCACGTGTCATTGACCTATCTATTCATCTCATGATGCACCAAAGGGAAGCAAACACACAAGGAGCAACAATCGAGAAGCCTGTCATGGAAGTGAGAGCACCATGCGGCCGATGCTGCTGGCGGTGGGGATAGAGCAACGTCATCGCAGTAGTATATGTGAAGAAGAAACTATTGTCATGGTAGCAGGCACGACGCATGTGCACTGCTGCCGTTGGCGGCGATAGCGCAGCTTCACCTCAGTAGCATGCCAATGAGAAGTGACTGCGATCACCTGTTCTTCAAACTTCACCCTTCAGCTCCTGCACAGGGCGATGGGACATGGATAAAGGGGGCTCAAGCGCTATTAATGATAGAGCGGGGCATGAAGCATGATGAGATGTTGACATAGAAACGTCAAAAGATTTAGTAGATTCTCGTACTCATGCTGTGGCCGGCATGTTGCTCGTGGTTAAATGGAGTGCAGTCAAGCCATTAATGGTGGCAACGAGAGGGGGCCGAAGAGCTGCAGATTGCGTTGCGTCGAGGAAACTTGTGCTCATCACGGCTCGACTGAGCACTCAAGGTGGGCGGAGGGCCGAGCTCAAAGACATGCTGTAGCTTGACATATGCACTGGTGACTGGTGAGAGAAGGGGCGCATGCATGCATGGAGGAAGAGTGACATGGCCGTGCAGCATCAAGCTGTCTCGAGGAAGAAATGTTGCATTATGGTGATATCGGATAACGCTAGGCTAGGAGGCATATAAGGATTGTACAAGGTCGGTAACAGATACCATGGTATCAGTTTACAGCCCACCTGTACCAAATAGAAATAAACGTAATCGATTAACGGATGTAATTAGATACCGTTACAACCAAGGGAACCAAACACTATCTAAGTTCTTTGCCTCCTAGCCTTAATATGGGTAGTGCCCTCATGAAAAGTTTTCAATGTGGTCCAAATTTCACGCGTAGTTCATAGGTGCTAGACCCTGTCAAACTCTTTACGACTCAGACTGATGAACAGTATGTTTCTCGCTTTGCTATTGCACTCGTACTGTGATTTTTCAGTCTCTGAGGTTTGAGTTTCAAGGATCACATATTGGGAATTGACAATGTCCCAAATAGCACTTCCTTGGCTTAGAAGGTAAGCCTCCATGCACACCTTCCAATAGGCAAAATCATGACCATCAAACATTGGGATTTTTGAATTTCTTTCCATGTCACCAAAACAAGGATCACAAACCGGTTAAGGTCAACTGGTGATCTAACCATCTCTGATACCAACTGTGGGATCGAAATGGTGACTAGAGGAGGGGGGGTGAATAGACGCCTCAACAAATTCTCGCGAATATGATGACCTTTTCAAATCACCCAATGCACCTCTAAAAGGAATAAAAACGGAAGCTAATAATCTTTCACAACAAAATCCTGAATAAAGCAAGTGTTATCACTCTCCTATCAGATATGATGTGATATAATAGTTTGAGAGATCACAAGCACTACTCTTATATCAAATAGACAAATCACTAAACATTTCAACAATTCTTAGGCATTTCATCATGTTCATGGCAAGTATACAAATTTCACGCATATTTAATCATAGCACAATGATCATGCTAGATTAGACAAGCTCACAGATGAATTATATTGAACATCACACATTCATAGGTATATTATCAAAAGGACCACAAGTAAAGTGCATGAAGCAATTTAATCTATCACAAAGTAATCATCCAGAAAAAATTCATGTGCATGAGGATTGAAAATACTATACAGTTCTTAATCAGTTCTATCAACAAAAACCTAGCAGAGAGGTAATCAAATACAGAAACAATGTATTGGGACTCTTTTAAAATACACTGAAGAAAATCACCTGAGTCTGCCGGCAGTGGTACAACTTCCAGATATTGCAGAAATTTCTGTTCCAAAATTCTCAGTTGAAATCTCAATTTTTCAGAATCAGTTAAGCATATTGTTGGACAGAAAAATATATGTAGTAGTGATCAAAACCTTTTGAAAATTTCAAACATGGAACCCTTGCAACTTGGACAACAAAAGTTATGTAGAACTCAGGTCCAAAAGCAGTACCAAAACAGATCAAAAATCGCCTCAAAGATTGAATCCAGACTAAAAACAGAGAACTGTATACAGCTGAAATCTCAAGTTTTCAGAATCAGTTAAGCACTTTGTTGGACAGAAAAATATATGTAGAAGTGGTCAAAAACTCTTGCAAATTCCCAAAATGGAACCCTGGAAACTTGATCTTCAAAGGCTATGAATAACTTGGATCCAAAAACAGTACCAAAATAGATCAAACATTTCCTCAAAGATTGAATCCAGACTGAAAACAGAAAACTACTCATAATCATTTAGGTACTTTGTTGGGCAGAAAAATACATGCAGAAGTGATCAAAAACGTTTGAGAACTTCACAAATGGAACCCTGGAAACTTGAACATCAAATATATTAGGAACTCGGATCCAAAATCAGCACAAAAACTGCTCAAAAATCGTATTCAAAACTCTAAGAACAAAACAAAATGGTAGGAAGGATTAATTCTCAATTTCTGCAAAAAGGGTTATGGAATACCTTTGAATCCCTTCAACCATGATATTACTCAAGAAACAATCCAAGAATCAGCCAAGATGCTGATGAAAAGTTGAAGCACCAATTCATCAAACATGTAGAGGGCTACACACAACCATTTCAGCAAGAGTTAAATTCCAGAACTGTGATGCCTTGTTTGATCAGCAAAAAAATTAATAAGGTATCACAGAAATCACTTGAAACTTTCAAAAATGGATCATTCAAAACATCCACGACAAAAGTTGTATAGACTTCAACAACAACTTCTGCACAGAAATCACCAGAAAATCGCTCTAAAAAATGAATCTAAACAGAATTTACCTCCTACCCCCAGCACTCTTCCTTTTCGGATTTTCAATAGGAACTCAATCTCAAAGAGTGATTCTTCTCTAGAAACGCTGATTACAAATTTGTTTAGAGTTTATATGGTTCAGCCAAAAGAACAGCCAAAAAAATCCCCACCTGCCCATGGATATGGTCCTCTATTTATAGGCCAACCATAGGGGGTATTTTCTAAAAAGAACCCTATAGAATTGAAAAATTACATAAAAGTCCTATTCCTTGTAATATATTTTAAGAATTAAGAAATTCTGAAAAATATACCAAAGGAGTACAATTACTCTAGACTCTCAACTTTTTATTACACATTGACTCAAAGTAAAAAGACTCCAAACTATTAAAATTAACAAAATTAGATATGCGACTATTTTCAGCAAAAATCGACAAAGCCTCTCAACCCTTCGACTCGTGACACCGCTTTGTGACTCCGAACGCCAGCAAGCCACTTCCGCTCTCGATCCCCTCGAGCCACCTGAACGCTTGCCCTAGCCTCCCTCTCATAGACCCGGTCATCACGTCGTCGCAATCAATCGTCCGTCCAAATTTGAGGAACCATGTTGAAGAGCATGGGCCTTATGGCTCCAGATGTGATGAGTGATTGTCAACGGAAGTCAAAGAGGAGACGTGAAGAGAAAATGAGACCTTTCGTGTCTAGGGCGCGTGTGACTCAGGTACACGGGCAGCGAGCGACAGTCGGGCAAAGGAGCCACGGAGTCGGGCTGGCCCAATCCGAGTACATGGGCTAGGAGCGGCAGATGATCCACTGGTCTGTTGACCGGGATTGACTCAGGTACACGGGCGGCGAGCGATTGCCGGGCTGAGGGAGCTGTGGAATCGGGTCAGCGGAATCGGGTCAGCCCAATCCGGGTACCCGGTGCGAAGACGGTGGACGCTTTATCAGTTTCGACGCAAAACTGACAACCGATGATTATCTTTATTTAGGTTTTTAATATTTAGCCTTTAGGTACACAGTTTTGTTATTTGAGTTAGTAAAATATTCTAAGGGCATTTTAGTAATTTCCAATTTTATTTTTAGAGTCAGTGTAATTTACCCTAGGGGTAAATTAGTCTTTTCCCTTTATTAGTGGGCTGCCTATAAATAGGCCCCAACCCCCTAGGGTTAGGGTTGACTGTTTTTCGCAATTAATCTACAGTCCAAGTTTATTCCGCCGCCATAGTTCTTCTAGGTTTTATTCGTCGCCGCAATTTTTCCATCGGTTGAATCTCTGATCTTCGTTCTATATTGCACATCCAAGCCAGAGTTCCATCGGCATTTATTTCGGCGCGGGGATCCACGACAGAAAAGTTGCAGCACCCCTGGTCAGCCTCGTGCAGCGCGTGAGGGCTTTGATTACAACTGCGTGGAAGGAAGGCACAGCAGTAGTCTGGTAGTCTAGCTGCTAGGACTGTGCACGTGGCGCAGCTTTTGGTGCTTGGCACGTGAAGGGATCCAGCGTGAAGCGCGTGCGGAGCTAGCGGCAGCGCTTGTGGCTGAGGCGGAACGCCTCGAGCGCTGGCAGCTGCTCGGCATGAGCAAGCAGTGCAGGGGGGCCCGCAAGGAACGGTGTTCCATTCTCCTGCAGCTTGGGCTGCGCATAGCTTCGGTTGGGACGGTGCACGGTGTACACAGAAGAAGCAAGAAGCCGGCGATGCAAGCAGTCGGCAAGGATCTGAAGAACAAATGCGCGTTAGTTTTTACCATCTAATCTCCTATTTTTCAGCAAGATTAATTAAATCAATAACTCTCTATTCTTGTTTAGCATGCGAATCTGATTAGTGGTTTCGTGATTAATTTTTGACTGCTAAAACCTTATTAGTACTCGCATATTATTTATTTAAGTATTTTTAGTCTGTTCGTATAAAAAGAAAAAAATAGTCGCAATAATATTTTTCATTCTAGATTTACGTGCAATATATCAGTTTTATTTCTGAATTTATTTCTGGATGATCCATGTATTATTCACTTGATTAGTACTTTATTCTCAGATTGCAATATAAATATTTATTGATATATCTAGGTGTTTTCCTGTGCACATCAAGTATTTATTAAATCATTTGAGAACACTTTTTTTATTTACTGTAGTTATTTTGTTTAGTTTAATTTATTTTTAATATCGTTGTTAATATCATTTTAATTAGGACACCAGTGTTTTTAGGCTAGACAACTTTAGTACATGTGATCTGCTTTGCTACTGCTGTCTGTCTGTCGAGGTGCATTGGGTGTTGAGATTAGGCCTTTGATTCGGAAGAATTTTTTAGGCGCCCATTCACCCCCCTGGTCGCTACTTTCGGTCCTACAAAATCTTGCTCGGTCCCTTCGTGTACTCTTGAGATCTTCTGCAACTTCGCCCGACCTCCCCGATCCTCCGGCATCGAGCTCCCCGCTTGACCCTCGATCACTCACCATCGACAGTCGGTCAGCATCTCTACCCTGCACATCCAAGACAAGCCAAAACAAGAACGCGACGCACCACCGAAACATCGGCAACCACTCCTCAATTCTAAACCGAACCCCTCGATGCACATCCAAACCACTCTCAATCACTCAACCGCTCAAATGCTTATCATTGTCAATCACTCATCATCCAGACTGAAACCACCCTTGGTTTCACAATCACCCCTTGATGAGTGCATTGACAACCCCAAGCAAATAAATGATTAGGATTGCAAGTTAAGCGCACAAGTGACCATAAAAACTCATAAAAGAGCAAAACATGTCACTTGGTAAAAGATCTCCCCTCTTGAGCAAAAGCCTTATGCAAGGCAAAGCAAAAGCATCAAAAGCATCTCAATGCAACATGCAAGGCAAAAGCATCTCAATATGAAAGCCAATTACTCCCCCTTAACCAAGCAATCCAAAAGCCAAAGAATCATGTAAACTATTTCTCCCCCTTTGACAATGCAGACATCATGGAGATAAAAAGATGCAAAGAGGGGAATGAGGGTAAAGCAGAGATGTGAGCTTTTGAAACATGAGCAACTGCAATTATAGTACAAACAATCATTCGCCTTGAATATTGTTTAAAAGTACTGAATGACAACCTTAGATGAATACCAACTAAACAAAAGGCATGAGCAAGCATTTTCAGATTTTAGCAAATAAAAGCATCACCACTCAGACTAGTATACTAGACATGTCAAGACATGAGATGCAAAAGCTAATCAAGTACACACCAGATAAGCATATCCCACAGTAAGGAGCTTCAGCAAGCATGATATGCAATGAATTTTAACTTTTCATTTTTGTGCTAGGGGTTATTTGCATATCAACCTTATGCTAACCGACCAAGCCAAGCCTAGGTCAAGCAAAAGACCATCGGAAGCTTAAAGCATTGGTCTCGATATACACTTCAATGTCCCGGTTCATATCAAAGTGCTATGATAAGTAGTCTAGAACAAAGTAGTGTGACAAAGCAAACCCACCTGATCTTTTCAATTTTAGCACTCAACAGCATGAATGTCATTCATTTTCATTTTCATTCATTTTTGATGAACTCATGTTGCGTATTAGCATCCAAGTAAAAAGGACCTAGCTATCAGGTGTGTAAAAGACAACAAAAGCACTCAACCAATTCATGCTAGTTTCTAGACTAAGCAGTGACCATTTTCAAATTTTCACAAATAAAGGCCATGCTCATGACAATTCTCAGATGAAAACATGCCAAGTACAATCAACAATATTAAAGACAATACTACAAAGGCATTACAAAGCATGTACTTGTAAAAGCAATTAATCATATGATAGAAGCTCATGCAATGCTACATAACTCCCCCTCAAAACATGCTAGAATCTCTCGAATGCTCAGTGAAAGGATGAGTTAAAAACTGTTTTGGAATCCAGCATCGCAAAACTCGAGAACTAGGAAAAATAGTAGAATGACCATGCATAGGAGATAAGCCATGATAAAAAGTGTGTGGTCTACCTATAAAGTTTGAACCTGGTAAACGATGAGGTCTCCCAACCTATCGAGCATCAAAGCCTCTTATACGTGGTCTATCACCATATGAAACATGGTGTACACCACGAGGGGCAAAATTACTCATTAAACCATGTGGGGCCTCAAAATTAGGATAAGAGCAAAAAGCAGACTCATGCATACCTAAAGATGGGTAATGCATGTCCTGATACGACGAAAGCAAAACCCAATCAAATGACCCACTCGATGACAATAGGAGCAGTGATACACTCTCTTGGGTGTATGAGCATGGGTCTCAGGCGCAAATCTCACAGTCTTCTTGGGTTTTGCTGAGGAGGTTCATCTGGTGAACGAAGAGCTTTCTTTGGAGGTTGAGTAGGATTCTTAGCTTTTTGATCGGTGTCTAACTGGGCTCTCTCTTTCTCAAGGGTAGTGGGAGGAGTGAACACAATTTCGCTCATAGTATTTGGAGTAGTTCTCTCATAACCCAACCTGAGAGCTAACCCTGCCCTGTTAGCACACATTTTGGTTTTAGCCAAAAGCAGATCCATCCCACCCTTTCCTTCAGTGCATTTTTCCACTACGGAGGGAAGGTAGTCATTCTCACATTTCAATTTTTCCGCTTGCTCTCTAGCAAAGCTGAGTTGGTCCTTAAGAGTGATGCAGGTGGGACACGCCGGCTGCACATCCTTAGAACACTCAACACTCTCCAATCTAGCCTTAAGTTCATAAACATGCCTATCTCTCCAATTGATGCTCTCAACAAGTAAAGGACAGTTCAAGCATTTGTTAATGACTGCAAGACTAGACTCCACCAACAAAAGCTGCTTTTAAGTCAATTCAAGTTTATCAACAGTTTGAGCATGTATAAAATGCACATGAGCAAGTTCATTCATAACAGTAAGACATGACTCACAATTGGCATCTACAGACTTATATTTCAAAATTGCAAGTTTAGTGGAGATAGCTTTGTAGGACCAAAAGTAGCGACCAGAGGGGGGGAGGGGTGAATGGGCGCCTAAAAAATTATTGCTAAACGATATTTTAATCCCAACACCCAACCAACTTAACCGGACAAACAATATTAGAAAAAATAAATTACTGGTACTATAGATGTCTAGCCTAAAAATGACCGATGTCCTAATTAAAATAATATTAGAGCTAAAATAAAAAGAATCACTGCAGTATATAAAATGGGTACTAGAAATATTTAATGACGTAATAAAAACACTAAATATCCTAATAAATTGTTCAGATTACAGTCTAAAATTAAAATACTAATTAACTGAATAAAATATGGATCACCCAAAAATTAATTCTGAAATAACCTAAAAATATTTCACGCGAGAGAAAGAAAAATTATTACGACTAATAAAATTTTCTTTTCTTTTATATGAGCAGATTAAACAGATATATTTAAATAAATAATACGAGATAACTAATAAGTAGATTAAAATTTAACGACGAGATTAATTTTTAATTAAGAACAGATAACTACGAGATTATTATTTTTCATCTAATTAAAATATGGATAAATGTTGGTTTAACTAACCAGCTAAAATATAGGAGATTAAACAAGAAAACTTACCTCACCGGTCATGTCGTCGCACCAATCCGCTTGATGTCGCAGAAGATCCAGCGCACTGCCTGGGAGTCTTCGCCGTATCGCCGTGAGACTCCCGCCGTGGGGCTTGCGCCTTTCCCTGTGACGACCACGCCCAAGTCCCGCACAGCCGTGGGCCCTGCTGCTTTTGCTGCCTCATTCACCGTGCGCCTAGATCAAATCAAAGAGCCTCCCGTGTGCGCCGTGACGTGCGGATCCAGAAGCAACAACAACCGGCCGTGGGGCCCTCCCGCGTGCGCTTCCTGCTACCGTAGCCTAGCAATGCTGCTGCTGCTCTGCGCAAAACTATTGCGTCTGATCGCTAGGCCTCCAGGAATGTGCGACGCCACCGTGCTTTTGCTGCCGGCATGATGCAGCTGACCTTGGCCGGTGGCGAAAACAGAAGCTCCGGAGAAAAACCTCGGGAAACGTAGATGGGAAAAATCCGGAGAAAAAACACAGATGATTTCACGGCAATGTTTGGACTGTAGATTGATCTGAGGAAAAATAAAAAACAGTCATCTATCCCCAGGGGGATAGGGGCCTATTTATAGGCGACTCCTAATACATGAAAAGACTAATTTACCCCTAGGGTAAATTAATACTGACTCTAAAATAAATTCCGAAAATTACTAAAATATTCTTAAAAAAAATCACCTAACTCAAATAAAAATATTCTAAACTTAAAAACTAAATATTAATATCCTAAAAACAAAATAATCATAGGTTGTCAGTTTTGCGCCGAAACTGACAAAGCGTCCACCGTCTTCGCACCGGGTATCCGGATTGGGCCGACTCGACCCCGTAGCTTTCTCAGCCCGGCAATCGCTCGCCGCCCGTGTACCAGAGTCAAACCTAGTCAACAGACCAGTGGATCATCCGCCGCTCCTAGCCATGTACCCGAATTGGGCCAGCCTGACTCCGCGGCTCCTCTGCCCGGCCGTCACTCGCTGCCCGTGTACCTGAGTCACACGCACCTCAGACTCAACAGATCTTCCTTTTTCTTCCTCTTTGACTTCCGTTGATAATCACTCATCACATCTAGAGTATCAAAACCATATTCTTAAACATGGTTTCTCAATCTCCCCTTGATGAGTGCATTGTCAACACCCTCTTCAGCTCATCTTCAGAACCTGCAAAACATGTGGAAACAAGAAAACAAAAGAAAAGAAAATAGAAGAAGGAAAATAAAAGTTTTAACCCTAATCACCAAAAGCCAAACAGAAGCACGAAAATGGTCATGCACAAAAATGGTCATTATGGTTAACCAAAAATAAAGACTCAAAAACAAGTGCAAATCTCAGAATTATCAACAGAGAAAGCTAAAAAATGTTCTCTATACTCCAAAATTTCTCCCCCTTGTTGACAATTGGACTCATCAAGTGAGACTAAATGCACTCTAAAGAGACATAGACACAAACTCCCCCTGAAATGCAGCTCCCTCTCAAAATATGCCATGAATGCAGATGGGGTGCAGGTGGAGTATGAAAATCATGCTTCTTAGATATGATTAACTGCAATTACACCATCTAACAGGTATAGCAAAAGATATATTGTCTAAGATACATGACATGATCATTGCAATAGATGATATCTAAAGAGAGTCATTAGCACATATTTTTCGATTTTTGCAAATAAAAGCATCACCACATTTTCTAGTTGACAAGAAAAATAAAGCATGAGATGTAAAAGCTAACTGATATCTACCAAGATAAGCACTGTCCAAAACAAAGTGCTTCAGCAAACTTGTCATCTTTTTAAAATTTTCACACTTTTTCTTTTTCCTTTTTATTTTTCATTTCTGCCAGGGGTTATTTGCATGTCAAATCTTATGCTAACCGACCAAGTCAAGCCTAGACCTGAACTGGACCATCAGAAGCTTAAGACATTGGTCTTGGCATACATTACACCGTCCTAGTTCATACTAAAGTGCTATGGTAAGCAGTCCAGAACAATGCAATGCGACAAAGCAAACCCACCTGGATCTTTTCAAAAAAACATAAAAATGCATATATTTTTATTTTTCTGAATTTTTATCATTTTTATAGCACATTTTTCATATTTAAAGCATATAAATGTCCAAGTTGCATATCTGCATCTAAGTAAGGATCTAGCTACAAGGCATGTAAAAGATAGCGAAAGCATTCAACCTACATATGCTAGTTACCAGAAGCAATGGTGATCATTTTTCAATTTTAAAGCGTAAAAGCCATGCATATGAAAAATATCAGATATATCATGTGAACTGACACAAAACATGATCATCGACAATTAATCAAGAACATATACTAGCTAGAGAAAAGTAAAGCAGTTTAATCATATAGCAGAAGCAAGCTCAAAATGTGACTAATGATTATGCATGATATGAACGCACACAAAAAGACTCAATAAAAATAAAGAAGAAAAGAAAAACTGACTCAAAAGTATCCTAAAAAGGATACACAACTCCCAAATCCCCTCGTAAACGCTCAAAAGTAGACTGATCTAGGGGTTTAGTAAAAATATCAGCCAACTGCTGATGGGTATCAACATGAATAAGATCAATGACCCCTTTTTCATATTGATCCCTCAGAAAATGAAAGCGCACATCAATATGTTTGGTTTTTGAATGAAGACATGGGTTTTTCCCTACACTAATTGCACTGGTGCTTTCACAAAACAAAGGAACTCTCAAAGGGAAGAACAACCCAAAATCCCGCAATGTAGAAATCATCGAAACCAACTGAGAACAGCAGCTAGCAGCAGCTACGTACTCAGCCTCAGTAGTAGAAAGCGCAACTCCAGATTGTTTTCTAGAGGACCAAGAAACAAGTGAAGAACCAAGAAGCTGGCAAGTACCGGAAGTAGACTTGCGATCCAGCCGACACCCACCAAAATCAGCATCCGAAAAACCAGCTAAATCAAGAGACGATGATGCGGAATAATAAAGACCTAAATCAGGAGCATAAGTAAGATACCTGAAAATATGCTTCACAGCCTGCTGGTGAGATGCGCGTGGCAAAGACTGAAAACGCGCACACACACCCATGGCAAACTAAATGTCTGGTCTTGTCGCAGTCAAGTATAGTAGCAAACCGATCATCCCTCGATACTCTCTCTCATTTACCTTGACACCGTTCTCGTCCTTGTCCAGACCTCTAGATGTGCCCATTGGGGTCATCTGTGGCTTTAGCTCTCCACCAAAATCAAATTTCTTTAGCATGTCCCGTGTGTACTTACCCTGGTGGATGAAAATGCCATCCTTGATCTGCTTGATCTGGAGCCCTAAAAAGTACTTGAGTTCTCCCATGAGACTCATCTCAATCTCGCTATGCATCTGCTTAGAAAACTTGGATACAAGTTCATTAGTAGAACCACCAAAAATAATATCATCCACATAAATCTGAGCAACTAATAAGTCTGTGCCATCTCTAAGCAAGAAAAGAGTCTTGTCCACAGAATCCATCACAAAACCTTTCTGCAACAAGAACTGCTTCAGGCGATCATACCAAGCCCCGGGGGCCTGCTTCAGACCGTATAAAGCCTTCTGCAACTTGTAAATATGTCGGGGAAATTTAGGGTTCTCGAAACCGAGGGGTTGCTTAACATAGACCTCCTCCTCTACATACCCGTTTAGAAAAGAACTCTTGACATCCATTTGATGAAGCTTAAAACCTTTAGAAGCAGCAAAGGCCAAAATAATACGAATGGACTCAAGACGAGCAACAGGGGCGAAGGTCTCTTCAAAGTCAATGCCTTCCTTTTGACAAAAACCCTATGCCACTAATCAAGCTTTGTTACGTACCACAACAACATCTTCTCCTTGTTTGTTCTTAAACACCCACTTGGTGCCTATGGTGTTGCATCCAGGTGGCAGCTCAACTAGTGTCCAAACCCGATTGCGAACAAAATTTTCAAGCTCTTCTTGCATGGCATTGATCCAATTTGAATCAGAAAGAGCATGAGAAACGTCTCGGGGCTCAAAACTAGCAACAAAAGCAGACTCAGCAAACATAGCAAGTGAACCAGCTGAGGAACGTAAAGATCTCTCACTAAGATCACCTATGATGAGCTCTGAAGGGTGATCACGCTGAACTGCTCGGGATCCTAGGTGATTTGAAGTCACCTCACCAAAGTCAGCAACTGGCTCCTCTGGACTCGTCTGAGAAGTCATCTCATCGGAGTCAACACCTGACACCTCCGGACTCGACTGAGGAGGCTCGATCGAAGTGGAAGGAGTAATTAGAGGTCCATCCTCATCCTCAGTCGAAGTCTCAGAAGGTGTGGGGTCTACAGGTGGTGCAGAGGGCCCACCCTCATCATCAGCAGGAGGATCATCATCTTCCTCGAAGATGGACTCTCCAAGCTCATCATCTCTAGAAAGTTCAAAAGAAGGAGTCGGCGAGGGAAAAGACTCATCAAAAGAAACCTCACAAGTCTCGACAAGCATCTGGGAGTCTAGGTTCCAACACGAAAGCCTCGTGAGTGCAAAGCATAACCAAGAAAAACTCCATCCCAACAACGAGACTCAAACTTTTCCAAATGCCCTCCCTTCTTAAGCACAAAGCACTTGCATCCAAAAGCTCGCAAGTGACTCACCTTGGGCTGTCTACCAAAACACAACTCATATGACGTCTTACCTAAGTAAGCTCTAAGAAAAATGCGATTGGCAAGATAGAAAGCTGTATTCATTGCTTCAGCCCAAAAACGCCTAGGAGTCCTATGCTCATCAAGCATCGTCCTGGCCATCTCGACAAGCGTGCGGTTCTTTCGCTCCACAACGCCATTCTGTGGGGAGTGTAAGGAGCAGAGAACTGATGATCAATACCCTGATCACTACAAAAACTGACGAACTGAGAGTTCTTAAACTCAGATCCGTTGTCTAAACGAATTTCTCGCATCATACCATTGTTCTCGTTCTTCAGCTTCAAAATCAGGTCATGAACATACTGAAAAGTCTCATCCTTAGACTCCAGAAAGTAAACCCACGAAAATCGAGAAAAATCGTCAACTATCACAAGGGCGTACCACTTCCCACCGACTGAGCGTACTCGAGCTGGACCTACTGTGTCCATATGCAACAACTCTCCTGGGTAAGAAGTCATCACCTGAGTCACAGGTGCGTGAGAAGCGGCAACCATTTTCCCATGACGACAAGGATGACACACTAGATCCTTCTCCATCTTAAGCTTAGGAAAACCTCGGATAAGATCCATAGAACTCAACCTGACAAGAAGATCAAAGCTCAAATGGCCTAACCTTCTATGCCACTTCCATAGCTCAGAGGAGGATCCGGCCATCAGACACGAGAAGGGCCAGAATTACTAGAGAAATCAATACGAAAAACCTTACCAAAAGGTAAGATCCGGCAAACTAAAGATCCTCTAGAATCAACAACAGAAGACATGCCCTTCTTAAAGCGCACTTCTAAACCATCCTCAAGCAGTTGCGAAACAGAAATTAGATTAAAGTTCAGATTTCCAACTAAAGCAACATTCTTTAAAGAGAAATAATCAGAAATACGAATCGACCCAATACCTTGTACCTTCCCTTGACCACTGTTCCCAAAAGTGATGTATTCCTTGGAGCTCGGGGGAGTGAGGCTGGAGAACCATCTGCGGTGTCCCGTCATATGGTGAGAGCATCCTGAATCCATGATCCATACGTCCTCCAGTCCTCAATCCTGCATGATCAATGGTCATGAGTGGGAGCAAATGGTCGACCACCAGGTCTAGCAAAAGTACTAAACCAGTGTTGAGCCATCTGCTCGTATGTAGGAAAGCAGAAGGAATCATATGAGTCTGGACCTAAATGCGGCTCAAAGTGCAGTCCTCTGTTCTGCCTAAAATCACGGTCACGAGGTCCAGAACCATATCCATAACGATCTGGAACTCTACCGGAACAGAAACCACCCTCCGGAGCACGATCATAAACACCGTCTCATCTACCACCACCTACACGACGTGGCCTAGCCTCTAGCCTCTCTCTACATCGAGGAACTCTATGTCTACCACCCTGCTGGTAGAACTGCTCCTGTCCACCTCGAGCTCTCTCTACTCGCTCAACCCGCTTCCTCCTGAAGCAAAACTCCTCAAGATGCCCGTCTCTCTGACAAAACTCACAGTGATAGGTAGGCTTCTTGGGATGTTGTTGTGGCTTAGGATTCTTAGGCTTGGTGGTGTTGGGTGTAGCATATTTGGTGAGAGAGGGTCCAGGTAAAGAATCAAGAGAAGTGTGGAGAGTTTTAGGCTTTGGAACCCAGATCTGCTTCTTAGGTGGAGCTTTAGGTTGTTCTTGGATTACTCCATCCTTAGGCTCACTATCCTTAAAGGACTCAGTGGAAGGAGTCTTGGGATATCTCTGTTCGGGAGTCATCTTACTCCACTCCACTGCACGGCTAATAGCACTCTCAAAATCAGCCTTGGTATAGGTGTAACCTACCCCAAACCCATCCTGTCTCTTAAACTGCTCGATCATCATGCCGAGTTGTGGCTCTCTGGCACTAATCCAACTCAGGATCTGACGGAAGTAAAAGTTCTCGTTCTGAACATCAGCTAGCTCCTCTCTCAAAGAGGTTAACACCTCCACCTAAGACAAGCATATCTCACACTCTTTATCAAGTACGACAGACTTCTCAGCTTTTAGCTTGATCAACTCCATTCTAATGGACAGACATTCTCACAAACAGTGGGTGGAACTAACAAGGTCTCAAGCTCTAGCTTAGTCTGCTCCAACTCAGCTCTCACTCTAGCTAACTCGCTCAACTGCTCATCACTCTTGGCTCTCAGCTCAGCTATACTAGCTAAATGGGATGGGCAGTCTACACAAGGTGCGACGACAGTGGCATGAGCATCTTTTAGCTCCTGCTGAGCGCTCTCAAGCTCAGTGGTCAATGCGTCTCTCTCATCTACTCTCTCTGTGTACCTAGACTTAAGAGTCGTCAGGTCACACAACAACACCTCATAGTTAGGGCACTCACCACTATCACCCAAGCAAGGAGAAGAAGACATACTCTCAATCTTGCCATTTGCTGTGGCAAGCTCACTCTCAAGCTCATCTATCCTCTTCTTAGCCCCTCTAAGCAGTTTCTCCCTATACTTCAACTCCTGACGGTTCTGTTCTAATAAATTAACAACTTCTTGTTCATAGGATGATTCCTTCTCATCGTCGTCGTCGTCGGAGTCATCGAAGGAGTCCTTTTCTTTCTTCTCCCCAAGAGCCATTGAGTATAAGCTCTCTTGGGGTCTTCGACTGTCACGTGAGCGTCTCTTCAGCTTGTCCCCGAAGGCCATGAAACAGAGGCCTGCCGGATCATCCCTGTCCTTCCCCTTTCCGATCACGATCTCTTCATCACTTGAGCTCGATGAGGAGGAGGAAGACGAAGATCTCTTGGAGTAGCTTTTCTCCATCTCGGCGAAGAAAGCCTTGTCTCGTTTCTTGTTCTCATGCCTGTAGTCCTTCAAAGCCTTCCGAAAGAATCTCGTCTTGGGCTTGCCCTTTGTTGAGTTGTCGTACTTGTCGGAGTCGTAGGAGTTGCCGCCAGTTCCCTTCTTGTAATTCTTCCGCTTGGGGCAGTCGGTAATGAAATGACCTGTATCACCATACTCAAAGCATCCGGATTTTGTGCCGTGTCTCTTAAACATTCTCTTATCATAGACACGTCGCACCCGCTTGTTAAACAAGCACAGATCATCATCTCCTAGAGTATCAAGTTGTTCCTCGGAAATAGACATCAAGGAAAACGCAGTACAACTCATGGCATTAGGATCAGCAGATGGTGTCGCAAGCGCCAGAGACTTTGATCCAGAACTAGTGAGATTTGATCTCAACTGGATATCAACCTCTGAGGCCTTGAGCTTACTAAAAAGCTCTGCGACGGTCAAGGTATCATAAGACGCGCTCTCAACAATAGAAGAGACCTTGATCTCCCAGATCTTACGGTCCAAGGTATGGAGTACCTTAAGCGCTTGCTCATGATCCGAGACCAGCTGATCACGATCGGCCTTGTTAACGCTAAGCTTGTTAATGATCAATTGAAAACGACCAAACAAAGCCTCAACCATCTCACCCGGCTTCTGTGAGAAATTCTCATACTCACGCCGGTAGGTCTGATATAGCCTAGCCTTGACCTGAGCTGTCCCCTCATGTTGTGCCTGGAGGGTAGCCCACATCTCTCGAGCAGCGGTGAGATGGCTAACACGCTCAAACTCACTAGGACCTAGACCAGAAAATAAAATATTCACAGCCTTACTATTATTTTGATGCTGGGTAACTACATCAGTAGCAGTATCCGCAGCAATAGTCGTTATGGTGAAACTAGGATGAACACAAATCTCCCATATGTCCGAGCTCTGGCTCATAAGATATACTCGCATGCGAGTCTTCCAATAAGTGTAGCCAAAAGCTTCTAGGGACGGGATTTTACCAGAAGACATCATCATGGTCAATACCTAGGTTTAGAATCGGTTAAGATATTAGAAAACCCTAACCTCACTCTGATACCAGTTGTAGGACCAAAAGTAGCGACCAGAGGGGGGGTGAATGGGCGCCTAAAAAATTATTGCTAAACGATATTTTAATCCCAACACCCAACAACCTTAACGGGACAAACAATATTAGAAAAAATAAATTACTGATACTATAGATGTCTAGCCTAAAAATGACCGATGTCCTAATTAAAATGATATTAGAGCTAAACTAAAAAGAATCACTGCTGTATATAAAATGGGTACTATAAATATTTAATGACGTAATACAAAACACTAAATATCCTAATAAATTGTTCAGATTACAGTCTAAAAATTAAAATACTAATTAATTGAATAAAATAGGGATCACCCAAAAATTAATTCAGAAATAACCTAAAAATATTTCACGCGAGAGAAAGAAAAATTATTACGACTAATAAATTTTTCTTTTCTTTTATATGAGCAGATTAAACAGATCTATTTAAATAAATAATACGAGATAACTAATAAGTAGATTAAAATTTAACGACGAGATTAATTTTTAATTAAGAACAGATAACTACGAGATTATTATTTTTCAGCTAATTAAAATATGGATAAATGTTGGTTTAACTAACCAACTAAAATATAGGAGATTAAACAAGAAAACTTACCTCGCCGGTCATGTCGTCGCACCGATCCGCCTGATGCCGCAGAAGATCTAGCACGCTGCCTAGGAGTCTTTGCCGTATCACCGTGAGACGCCCGTTGTGGGGCTTGCACCTTTCCCTGTGACGACCACGCCCAAGTCCCGCACAGCCGTGGGCCCTGCTGCTTTTGCTGCCTCATTCACCACGCGCCTGGATCAAATCAAAGAGCCTCCCGTGTGCGCCGTGACGTGCGGATCCAGAAACAACAACAACCGACCGTGGGGCCCTCCCGCGTGCGCTTCCTGCTACCGTAGCCTGGCAATGCCGCTGCTGCTCTGCACAAAACTGTTGCGTCTGATCGCTAGGCCACCATGAATGCGCGACACCGCCGTGCTTTTGCTGCTGGCGTGATGCAAATGACCTTGGCCGGCGGCGAAAACAGAAGCTTCGGAGAAAAACCTCGGGAAACGTAGATGGGAAAAATCCGGAGAAAAAAACATAGATGATTTCACGGCAATGTTTGGACTGTAGATTGATCTGAGGAAAAATAAAAAACAGTCATCTATCCCCAGGGGGGATAGGGGCCTATTTATAGGCGACTCCTAATACATGAAAAGACTAATTTACCCTAGGGGTAAATTAATACTGACTCTAAAATAAATTCCGAAAATTAATAAAATATTCTTAAAAAAATCACCTGACTCAAATAAAAATATTCTAAACTTAAAAACTAAATATTAATATCCTAAAAACAAAATAATCATAGGTTGTGAGTTTTGCGCCGAAACTGACAAAGCGTCCACCGTCTTCGCACCGGGTACCCGGATTGGGCCGACCTGACCCCGCAGCTTTCTCAGCCCAGCAATCGCTCACCGCCCGTGTACCTGAGTCAAACCCAGTCAAAAGACCAGTGGATCATCTGCCGCTCCTAGCCATGTACCCGGATTGGGCCAGCCCGACTCCGTGGCTCCTCTGCCCGGCCGTCGCTCGCTGCCCGTGTACCTGAGTCACACGCGCCTCAGACTCAGCAGATCTTCCTTTTTCTTCCTCTTTGACTTCCGTTGACAATCACTCATCACATCTAGAGTATCAAAACCATATTCTTCAACATGGTTTCTCAAGCTTCAAGTCTGAGTTTTAGTTCTTTTCGTTCTTTAGCAGCAAGTTTAAGTAATCTATCCCGAGAATAAACAACATCATGCAATTCATCATTCTGAACAAGAAGCTGATCACGGGATAGATATACCTCATAAGTGTAGTGTCGTTGTCGTCGACCGCGGAGCAAAGGTCGGTGAGGTCCATCGTCTTCTTCTCCTTCTTCTCCTTCTTCTCCTTTTCTCTTTCTCGGGAGGCTCTTCTTCCTCCGAGCTTGGCTCCTCGCTTGATGTGCTGTCGATGTCACTGAGGGCGGCCACAAAAGCTCTGGCTACTCTTTTAGCCAATTTTCCTCGCTTCCCTCTGAAGTAGGGTTTCTTGTTCCATTTTTTGTGCTTGTTCTCATTTTCATTTTTCATTTTTAGTTTAGGTCAATTCGCTTTTATGTGAGACGTATCTCCACATTCAAAACACCCCTGTGACCCTCCTCTCCTATCGTCTCATCTATCATTGTAGAAGCGAGTGAACTTCTTGACAATGAGAGCTAGCTCCTCATCATCTAGAGCATCCACTTGTTCTTTTGTTACAGAGACAAGGGAGGACAAGTCAAAAGCACCAGAATAAGCACAAACTCTAGAAACGCTAGACAAATTACCTCCAGATGAGGTACTACTGTTAGGACTGGAAACCAAAGCAATCGAAGGAAACAAAGCTTTTCTAGCTCCTGGTCGAGACGCCTTGGCAATCTTGGTGGACTTAAAATTACTAAAGAGTTCATTGCAAGTCAGAGTGTCAAAGCTCGCCGACTCTTCAATATTGGAGATCTTCACCTCCCATATGCTACGATCAAGAGCATAGAGAAGTTTGATCGCCCTATCGTGGTCAGAGTAAGCCAAAGTCTCAGTGGAATGCAAACTACTCACAATTCCATCAAAACACGTAAACATGGCATCTACAGATTCGCGAGGGCCTTGCACAAACATTTGGTATTCTTGATTATAAGTGCTTTGCCTCCTAGCCTTAATCTGGGTAGTGCCCTCATGAAAAGTTTTCAATGTGGTCCAAATTTCACGCGCAGTTCATAGGTGCAGGACCCTGTCAAACTCTTAGCGACTCAGACTGATGAACAATATGTTTCTCGCTTTCCTATTGCACTCGTACTATGATTTTTCAGTCTCTGAGGTTTGAGTTTCAGGGATCACATATTGGGAATCGACAATGTCCCAAATAACACTTCCTTGGCTTAGAAGGTAAGCCTCCATGCGCACCTTCCAATAGGCAAAATCATGACCATCAAACATCGGGATTTTAGAATTTTTTCCATGTCACCAAAACAAGGATCACAAACCGGTTAAGGTCAACTGGTGATCTAACCGGCTCTAATACCAATTGTGGGATCGGAATGGTGACTAGAGGGGGGGGGGTGAATAGACGCCTCAACAAATTCTCGCGAATATGATGGCTTTTTCAAATCACCCAACGCACCTCTAAAAGGAACAAAAACAGAAGCTATTAATCTTTCACAACAAAATCCTGAATAAAGCAAGTGCTATCACTCTCCTATCAGATATGATGTGATATAAAAGTTTGAGAGATCACAAGCACTACTCTTATATCAAATAGACAAATCACCAAACATTTCAACAATTCTTAGGCATTTCATCATGGTCATGGCAAGTATACGGATTTCACACATATTTAATTATAGCACAATGATCAAGCTAGATTAGACAAGCTCACAGATGAATTATACTGAACATCACACATTCATAGGTATATTATCAAAAGGACCACATGTAAAGTGCATGAAGCAATTTAATCTATCACAAAGTAATCATCCAGAAAAAATTCATGTGCATGAGGATTGAAAATACTATACAGTTCTTAATCAGTTCTATCAACAAAAACCTAGCAGAGAGGTAATCAAATACAGAAACAATGTATTGGGAGTCTTTGAAAATACACTGAAGAAAATCACCTGAGTCTGCCAGTAGTGGTACAACTTCCATATATTGCAGAAATTTCTGTTCCAAAATTCTCAGCTGAAATCTCAATTTTTCAGAATTAGTTAAGCATATTGTTGGACAGAAAAACATATATGTAGCAGTGATCAAAACCTTTTGAAATTTTCAAACATGGAACCCTTGCAACTTGGACAACAAAAGTTATGTAGAACTCAGGTCCAAAAGCAGTACCAAAACAGATCAAACATTTCCTCAAAGATTGAATCCAGACTGAAAACAGAACACTAAGCAGAAATTACAAGTGTTCAGAATCATTTAGGTACTTTGTTGGGCAGAAAAATACATGCAGAAGTGATCAAAAACTTTTGAGAACTTCACAAATGGAACCCTAGAAACTTGAACATCAAAATCTATGAAGAACTCGGATCCAAAATCAGCACAAAAGCTGCTCAAAAATCGTATTCAAAAGTGACCACACAAGAAAACTAATCTAGTATCAAAACTCTCTGTAGGAACAAAACAAAATGGTAGAAAGGATTAATTCTCAATTTCTGCAAAAAGGGTTATGGAATACCTTTGAATCCCTTCAACCATGATATTACTCAAGAAGCAATCCAAGAATTAGCTAAGATGCGGATGAAAAGTTAAAGCAACAATTCATCAAACATGTAGAGGGCTACACAAACAACCATTCCAGCTAGAGTTAAATTACAGAACTGTGATGCCTTGTTTGATCAACAAAAGAATTAAGAAGGAATCACACAAATCACTTGAAACTTTCAAAAATGGATCATTCAAAACATCCATGACAAAAGTTGTATAGACTTCAACAACAATTTATCCACATAAATCTCCAGAAAATCGCTCTCAAAAATGAATCTAAATAGAATTTACCTCCTGCGCCTAGCACTGTTCCTTTTCGGATTTTCAACAGGAACTCAATCTCAAACAGTGATTCTTCTCTAGAGAAGCTGATTAAAAATTTGTTTAGAGTTTGTATGGTTCAGCCCAAAGAACAGCAAAAAATTCCCACCTGCCCATGGATATAATCCTCTATTTATAGGCCAACTATGGGGGTATTTTCTAAAAATAACCCTCTAGAATTGAAAAATTACACAAAAGTCCTATTCCTTGTAATATATTTTCAGAATTAAGAAATTCTGAAAAATATACCAAAGGAGTACAATTACTCTAGACTCTCAACCTTTTATTACACATTGACTCAAAGTAAAAAGACTCCAAACTATTAAAATTAACAAAACTAGATATGCGACGGTTTTCAGCAAAAACCGACAAAGCCTCTCAACCCTTCAACTCATGACACCGCTTCACGACTCCAAGCGCCAGCAAGCCACTTCTGCTCTCGATCCCCTCGAGCCACCTGAACGCTTGCCCTGTTCTCCCTCTCGCAGACCTGGTCGTCATGCCATCACAATCAATCGTCCGTCCAAGTCTTGCTCGGTCCCTTCGTGCACTCTTGAGATCTTCTCCAACTTCGCCCGGCCTCCTTGATCCTCCGGCATCGAGCTCCCCGCTTGACCCTCGATCACTCGCCATCGACAGTCGGTCAACATCTCCACCCTGCACATCCAAGACAAGCCAAAACAAGAACGCGACGCACCACCGAAACATCGGCGCAACCACTCCTCAATTCTACACCGAACCCCTCGATGCACATCCAAACCACTCTCAACCACTCAACCGCTCAAACACTTATCCTTGTCAATCACTCATCATCCAGACTGAAACCACCCTTGGTTTCACAAATATATCAACGAATCAGGCAAACTTTATTTAGATGAACAGTATACGGCATGAAAAATAAACAATAGCAAGAGATTTTGGACTTAACCGATGAAGCCTCAGACAATAATGCTCAGATCACTTTAATCTAAGAGATCAAACCTAACTGATGCAGCCTTAGACCTAGCCAAATACATTGAGAACAACCGACGACTGTGCTGTTTCACCGTTCTCCTCAAGAGATCGGACTACATCGATGTAGCCGTGAGGGTACTAACCTAGTTGGCATGGACGTCAAGGGTGGCGGGACACACCTCTTCGCCCGAGATCAAAATGATGCAGCCCAGCTCCAAGCGCCTGAGGCCCATCTGATAACCTTGGGGCTTAAGGGTGGCGATGCACCGATTGTTTGATTGAATAAGAGTTAACAAATCTAACCTAACGGTTACATATTTATAGTCCATAGACTCGCTGTCCAAGTAACTTATCCAGCCGATTATGGATGAATCTGTAATGATTTTCTGCTCTTATCTCCATTGGCTCCCCTTCCGATCATGCAGCTATTGCGGACATACTCCTTTGACTTTCTTTGACCGGATCTTCCTTGACCTTCTGTTGACCGCATGCCTTCCTTGGCTGCCTTGGGCTTTACCAATTCTTGGCGTCAACAATTACTAACTAATAATATCATTAAGCATGTAATGAAACTATGAAAAACACATAATGAAACAACATTGCATGAATAAAATGTAGGACTAATAATATTTATAAATAATGAGAGAGAATTGCATGAACAAATTTCTGAAACAACAAAATTAAACTAAATTGTCACACACATCCTCATATTGAAAAAAATGAACATAGCCATAGCCACAATGATAGAGCACAAAGGAGGAGGACGTTAGGAGGAGGATGCAACCGATGTGGTGCGGCGAGTAGGGTTATCCACGCACGACATAACGAACGGTGGAACGTAGGCCACATGCGATGGAATGGATGGCGAGACGGAGGCCACGTGGGACAGAACAGACAACCATGCATGATGGAACAGATGACCGGGACGGAACAAAAAATGGTGGGGCTGGTGAGGAGCACGAAAGCGATGGCAATAGTGGAGGCTAGGGTTAGGGTTGCAAGAATTGAAAGCGTACCAATTCACTTCGGAGCTCGCCTATTTATAAGCGAGAATCATTAGTGACCCGTCACTGTGGGGAGTCATTAGTGACGGGTGGTAGTTACCATCCGTCACTACAGGGAGTCATCAGTGATGGGTTGGAACTTTTGCCCATCACTAATGACTCCCACGGTAACGAGAGTAGTTACCACCCGTCACTGATGATCAAAAAGAGCACAACACTTGTGCGGTCACATATAAAAGTGACCACACAAGTATTGTGATACTAGTATAATTCAAGTGACCGCACAAGTATTGTGATATTAGTAAACGAAGCCATGACATAGTTTGTGTAGGATGAATCGAGCAAGAGAATATTCACCATAAACCTCTATGGCAAAGAAAGAAGAAGAGTAGGAGCAAATTGTCGTACACATATTTTAAATTTGTAAACTACTTCTCATTCCTATAGTCATAGCATGGACACCACATTGCAGTCTTTCCACTATCTTCCATGTCTGCTCTAGCAGTACTCATGAAAAACTTCACCCCACTGAAGTATTCATTGCAAGTACGACAATCAAGATACATCAAACTCCTTGTCGTTGGAATCTACAAATTATTAAATAATAAAACAACCATCACATCATATATATATGTATATCCAAGTTTATGATTTGTCGTAATTATAGTATTCTTAACTTTGGGCACTAATAGGCAAGGATAGGTCCTAAATCCTATCCGACGATGTGCGGCCCACGTAGTTGGACCACATGGTCCCATACGATTCTAGAGAGAATTTTGACAACATCTTCCCGTTGTTCTCCAAATACATGTCTCGACTTGGGGTCGAGAGGGTTGTGTATCTGGAGAACTGTTGGGGAATAGGGGAGCTACGCTAGATGGCAAATTAAAAAATTCCGCCCTAAAACCCAAGACCCATGCGCGTGTGAGATCATAGATCGGTACCTTCTAGCACTTGACGCGCTAGGTGCAGTGGAAAAATAGGTTGATGAAGTGCGTCAAGCCTATCCTCACTTTGTCCCGGCCGTTCCTCGCCGATCCATTTGATGAAGAAGTCGCCTTCCTCGTGGTGACGGCCACGAGCATCTCTTATGGAGCAACGCCTCCACAGAGTCCACATAAATAGGGATGGAGAGTTCCTCCCACGGTAGCACGCTAGCACTACACGTGAGATACGGGAAATCCTCAACCTCAACGTTTGAAATCAAGAAAGGGAAAAGAGGAGTCTATGGTGTCTAAATCCAATCTAGGTTTATTCCTTGTTCCAAGACCTCCTCCACCTCTCTTTATATAAGGCTGAAAGCCCCTTGGGTCGTGCACATCTCGGAACCCATAAATTAGTTATAACTAATTCAAATTCGTAATAGATCCAATATGATACCCCACATCGTAACTTCCGATCCTGGATCGGAACTTCTGACAAGGTATTTTTCTGGTCTCCCAATTCAGCACGACATGCAACAGATCCAATCTGTTTTTGCCCACCTCTGAACTTCCGATACCGTATCGGAACTTTCGATCAATACAAAAATTGCCCGATTCCAAATCGGAACTTCAGGCTCGTCGGAACTTCCAATACCTTATCAGAACTTTCGAAGCAACATTTGCTCTCTGTATCGAGACCAGAAAATAACCAGAACTTCCGATACTTTCTATCGGAACTTCCGATACACAGAATTTTCTTGGGCATATACTTCAATCTCCCACTTGCACAAGAACCAATTCTTTGCATGTTTTTAATCCATCCCCTTAAGTGTGTGAACCAATAGGTCCATACACTAATGACTGTTTACCGGAAATCGTTTCTGACTCACTGATCAATAGCGGTACCTAGCAGCACATATTGACCCCCGAAAGTGTACAAAATCAAATTTTCATGAACCTTCATATACGCAAGCAATAGTCCCTTAACCACATGCCGCTTGTCAAGCTCAAGGCGAGATACGTGCCACCCTTATTGGTTAACTTGACATTTTCACTCAATCAAGGATCAGATTCAAATCATGACTAACTCCTTAATCATAGTGGCATGACCATGTATTTTTCCAATCCAATACCTCGAGGGGCCTAGAGACGACCCTCCCGTTATTAGGTGGGGTAAATTCCATCTTGACCGCTCATATCCCAAGACATGTTTCATAACACACCTAAAAACAACCCATATTACTACCCTGTTACGGAATAGCGTTAGGAAGCATCTAAGTGTGTCACTACGCATTCTAGAATCAAATGACGATCTGGGGTCTAAGGACTCTGTAGGTACACCATTTAAGATAATGTAACACCCCAAATTTTCAAAACAATAAAAATATTATTAAATTTAATTTCTTGGAATTACTATTTCTGAAAATACTTTTAATTCCCTTTTATACCCTTTTGAACTACAACATAGAGTAGATGGCCAAACTAGGAGGTGAAAATTTTTGTATATGATCCCAAGACCAAACTATATTTTTGAGAATTTTTATAAATTTTTACCAACCTTGGAAGTAGCCCTAATATTTTAATCTATTTTCTGGAATTATTTTTATTCAGAAATGTATTAGAACAGTATTGGGCTCCCCTCCCTCCCTTCTCTCTCTCCCGGCCGGCCCAGCCCACTCCACCCGCGCGCTCAGACTGACAAACGGACCCCACTTGTCGGCGCCGAAACTTTCCCCTCGCGCGCGCACCCGACACCGCGGCCCCACCCGTCAGCCTTCCCGTTCGCTCGCTCGCGCTCGCTGGCCAGTGGACCCCACTCGTCAGTCCCGTCGTCAACCTCGCGCCACCGCCCCCAAATCGCGCCGGCCGACGACCTCGCCCTCGGATTCGCCTCGCTGGCCCGTCCCCCATTAAATTGCCGCCATTACTCGGTCCCCCGCGTCGCGCCGACCGTTTCCCCCGTTAAAACACGCCTTTAAGCCACGGGATCACCGCTGCCGTGCATGGCCGAGCCCTCGCCGGCGAATAAATCCTCCCCCTCGGCTTTCCTTGCATGCAACCCTCGCCGACGCCACTATTTATACCCCTGGCCTTCACCGCGTTCGACCCCCACGCCCATTCGCACTCAGACCGAATAGAGCACCCTCGATTCGCCTTTTAGCGCACTCCCTCTATTTCTCCTCCGGCCACCGCTCACCGTCGCACCGGACCACCTCCACCCGTGCCTCCGCCACCAACGTGACCGCAAGAACGACCCCGACCTCGGCCACCCCTCCGCCGACGTCGAACCCCGCCGGAACACCATCGCCGACGAGGAGCCCGAAGTGCTTCGTCATCTACCCTCGTCGCCGGCCACGCCCCGTCGTCCCCGGACCACCGCCAAGGTACCATCGTGACCGCCGTAGTACCCTCTTTCCATTTCTAGGCTCAGCTAGGGTCGCCGTCGCTCGCCGTGGCCGCTGGCCCGCTCGCCGTCGTCGGAGAAGACGACCGGCACGGGTCGAGTACCCGTGCCGTGTCGGATTCGATCCACGCCGTGCGATCTAGATCCGACGGTGACGATTAATCCCCGCGTGCGGTTTAATCTGATCCGTCAGATCTCGGCGAAGGGGTACGTTTTAATATCGTGCATCCGTTAGTTTTAAAACCCCGCGTTTAATCTCGCGCGTCCACGTGGTACCCCTTCGAACGTTTTAATCCTGGCCATCCGTAGTCACTTACGCGCCCCGCCTCGCCCTCGCGCGTCGGATCTGGATCCGACGGTCCAGATCAACCCGGCGCACGCGCATAGTGCGCGGGTTCACCGTGGGCCTGGCTCACCGTGGACCCGAGGGTTTTAAAATTTGAAAATGAATTTCAGAAATACCTTTAAACTTGTAAAATTCATATCTGGCGCATTTGGACTCTAAAAATTACCATTCCAATTTCAGAAAATTCATAAAATTATTCTCTACATGTTTATGCAATAAAAACAGTAGGTTTACATTGGATATTTCATGATTATTTAAATAAATGTTTAAATGCCCTTAGGTTAAAAATGTAAAATTTAATTATTTAAATTCCAGTAAAGTTTATATTTAATTATCTCCTGTCGACATGAATAAATCACTAGGTTTCCTATGGAACCTTCAATTCTAAATTTATTAAAGGACTTAAAATTGAAAATAACCCCTTTTAGAACCCCTCTCTAAAAAGGACAACTCTTTAATTCCTTTAAAATATATTTATGAAATGAACCACAGAACTTTAACCATTGAATTTGTTTTATTTATAATCAAACCAACTTTAACTTATGTGTTTATAATGTAATGTTATATTGTTTGATTGGATGTTGTGTTCTTTTATATTAAAAAGACTACGACGTCGCCGAGGAGCCGGAGTACTTCCCCGAAGTCCCTCCCTCTCCCTTTGCTGAACAAGGCAAGTCACCAAACCATTCTTTTGAACATATTGAACCCATGTTTGAGTTGACTATCGCTAAAATACATAGGTTATATATATGCATTAGTCAAATGAACCCTTACATTATATTTATTTAGGATCCCCCGACCTTGATGTGCAACCCAAGCCATGCTATCTCGCCTAACCTCCTTGTCACCATATGATCAATGATATTAGCTAGTGTCCAAAGTATTGACACGGCCGCTATAGGATAAAAATGAGTCGTAGCAAAATGGTTCCATTATATGATCCCCGTACTTCTTATCCTTGGAAATTCTGTTGGTGATGAGTCATGGTTGTGAGTGTATGCATGGTGGGTTCCGGGTGCAAGCTAGGGCATTGGTCGGTAGCACCCGGGGCACTATAAGGACCGGTCTGAGGGATCCATTGCAATACACTTACGTACTAACCACAAGTCTAGTGGGTAAGTCCTAACTAAGGTATGGGTTGTTCCAAACCGAGGCCACCATTTGGAGATGGGTCAAGTTGCACCTGCGGGTGACTTGTACCAATGTGGCGCAAAAGGGGGTGCGACGTTAGCCGGGATGCGGCCCGGCGCGCCGGCGAAACCTAGAGCGGGTGGTTATCGCTTGGAACATCTCATATTGAGGTTTTGGCACGAGTTCCCGTGAAATGGGTCATCTCGTTGGGATGAGTGCGTGCCTTGTGGGTACAGTAGTACATCTCTGATCAGAGTCTTAAATCTTTTCGAAAAGCCGAGCCCACGGTCAAGGGCGGGTTGCGTGACATCCCCCAGTTAGTTTACTTTGAATATGAATGTGCATGATGGATTGACATGTAAGGACCGTTGTGCGAGGAGGTAAAACGTACTCCTCGAGTTAGTTGATGTTGATGATGCTCATGTTTACTTTCCGCATGATTAAAATATGATTACACTAAATGCCATAACTGCAACTGCATTATTCTGCAATATTAGCCATTATCCTTCCTTGTTTATTATCCTGCATTATTATTTGCATTTGCGGTGGCTTGTTGAGTACTTTTTGTACTCATACCCGTTGGACCCCACAGAGGATGCCTACTACGAAGACGGTCTGGAGTAGCGACCCAGTCGAGAAGAAAAATCCTGAAGAAGAAGTTCGTCATGCCGTTTTCTAATTATTTTACTTTACTGTTTTATTAAAACAATGATGTAATAAATATGGTCTGCGTACCATGGATATTGTCGTATGTACGTTGTCGCATGATGAACCTCTTGTATTATTGTTTTTCTTACGAAATTCAATAATGTCTCGATTTGTTTAAATCGGGGCGTCACAAGATGGTATCAGAGCCGACTCGACTGTAGGAAGCCAAACAGACCCACCTCGCCATTAGCCACAGGAAATTATTTCTCGAAAATCTACTTCATAAACTTTGTTCCTCTCCTCACTTTTATTCAACCTGCTGTTTTGTAGATGCCTGTCTACCAAGTCCACAGCTACTGCCGCCACTACGAGGGCTTCGTTCGGGAGCTCCGCATGATGCTCACCTTCCTCGGGTTCCTCTTCGAACCCGAATTTCAAGGAGTCTACCCCGACGAGTTCGCCGGGCCTTGCGACGTCTCCCTCACCGTCCACGGCTCCGGAGAACATCTGCCGCCCTACACCACCGCACTTGGAGGCCCGACTTTCGACGTCGTGTGCCAACGAGTCGCCCTCCAGGCCCTCATGGAGCTGAGGATGATCTACGACGATCGTCTTCAGAACTCGTCCTTCCGGCTCGTGCCGAAGCGCACTCCCGGAGCCCACCGTAGCATCTACCTCGGAGTTCACTCCGTGCGTGATCCGGTCATGGCCCGACAGTCGCGTCTTCTACAGGCCATGGACGATCTCCACACCGAGGCGGTGCTCGACGCCGACGAGCACCATGAGGCGGTCGAGTTCCTTCGTGAAGAAACGAAGAACTTGATCCAGCAGAACGGCGAGTTGCAGCGCAAGATCATGCAGCTGCAGAAGGATATCGCGGAGATGGTTCCTCTTCTTCCAAGGAAGAAGAAGCCCATCCGTGAGCCCCTCCCTCGCCCCAAGAGGATCCCGCCACGACCCTCCCCCGCCAGGCCTTCCACCAGCGCCCCTACACCACGCCCCGGCCTCGTTTCCGACTCCATCATCGAGAATTTTCTCGAGCCCACCATCTCTCTGGAGCCGCGCACTCGTGGTTCCGAGAGCACGGAGACCGCCTCCGGTGGCGAGTAGGCGTTAGGAGACGCTATCTAAATAAAAATCATAATTTTGTATGTGGTGCTGCCCACGACGAGTGTGTCATGGGTAGAATAAAAACTTGATTGTAATGAACAATTTATACCACTTGATATATTTATGTGCTTGAATCTTATATGATATTTTTGGTTGTATTTTTGTTTCGTCATCTTTTGCTTTATCACTTTGTATATTCAAAAGATGGCCGATCACCAGAACACCGGTTCCAACAACGGAGCAGGAGGAAGCCGTGATGCGCCCGAGGGTGTTGTGCCCAACTAGGGGCGCAACGGGCTCGCGTCAATCCGGGTCGCCTTCCGCCAACCACCCCACCTTGGCGGAGATGATGGCGAATCAGAACCATCTGATCACCGCCCTCCTCACCCAAATGCAGCACCAACAGGCTCAGTTGGACCGTCTGCAGAACGGGGAGCCCGCCCCTCGCGCACCAGCACCCGCACCCGCCCCGCAACTCTCCGAGTTTTTGCGCGTGCGCCCGCCCATCTTTTCGAGCACCACCAACCCGATGGAGGCCGGAGATTGGCTTCGCACCATCGGAAAGAAGCTCGACCTCCTCCCATGCACCGACCGGGAGCGAGTGGCCTTCGCCACTCACCAGCTCCAGGGTCCCGCCGCGGAATGGTGGGACAACTACCGTGAGTCCCAGCCAGAGGGCCACGTGGTGACTTGGGCGGAGTTCACCATCGCCTTTCGTGCCACCCACGTCCCCGCCGGTGTCATCGCGGTCAAGCAGCAGGAGTTCCGCGACCTGCAACAAGGCAACAGGACTTGTCATGGAGTACCTCCATGAGTTCAACCGCCTCGCCCGCTACGCACCGGAGGAAGTGCGCACCGACGCCCTCCGCCAAGCCAAGTTCCTCAGGGGACTTAAGGATGAGCTGTCCATCCAGCTCGTCGCCGCTGACTTCGCCGACTTCCAACGGCTGGTCAACAAAGCGCTCATTCAAGAGACTGAGCAGAACAAGCTGGAACTCAAGAAGAGGAAGATGATCACCTTCAAGCATCAGCAGGCGAACTCTCAGAGGCCCCGCTTCGTCCCTCCGCCACCAGCGCCCGCCTACCATCCTCGGCCCGCCTACAGGCCACCTCACGCAGCCGGTGGATCCAACGCCGGGCATCCTCGCCCCGCTCCACCAGCTCCGGCCGCTCAGCCAACACCAGCCGCCAAGGCTCCGATCTTGAAGGATCGCCAAGGAAGGCCGGTCGTCTGCTTCAACTGCCGCAAGGAAGGGCACTATTCGCACCAGTGTCCCCACCCCAAGCAGACCCAAGGCGTAGCACCCAACCAGGCGGTTCGTGCCCGCGTCAACCACATCAGCGCGGAGGAAGCTCAGGAGGCTCCTGAAGTCGTGCTCGGTACGTTTACTGTGAATTCCGTACCGGCCGTCATATTATTTGACTCTGGAGCAACCCACTCCTTCATCTCGGAAAATTTTGTGAAAACAAACAATCTGGACGTGCTCCCTCTACCCATTCCCATGGTGATTGCCACCCCCGGCAATAGGACCTCCGCCCGCTTATACAGCCCTAAGGTTCAACTTGACATCCAAGGAGTGCTGTTTCGGGCCGAGCCTGTCCTCATCCAATGCACCGGACTCGACCTTATACTAGGGATGGATTGGTTGATGAAGCACAAGGGAGTGATCGACTGTGCCAACAAGTCCGTCACGGTGACCCATCCTGAAGGCGTAACCGTCACCTTCCGGATGACCAGTCGCAAACCACTCGGAGCATCCCTTCGCTCAATAGCCCTTGAAGAGGTGCCAATAGTCAAGGAGTTTGCGGACATCTTCCCTGAAGATCTACCCGGAATGCCTCCCAAGCGGGACATCGAATTCAGAATCGAACTTGTCCCCGGGACCACTCCAATCTCCAAGCGCCCGTACCGGATGGCCGCCAATGAACTAGCCGAAGTCAAGAGCAACATCGAAGACCTAGAGCAGAAAGGTTACATCCGACCGAGTACCTCACCCTGGGGTGCACCGGTTATATTTGCCATGAAGAAGGACAAGACCAAGAGGATGTGCGTGGACTATAGAGCCTTGAACGACGTAACCATCAAGAACAAATACCCATTGCCTCGGATCGACGACTTGTTCGATCAGCTGAAAGGATCCTCGGTGTTTTCCAAGATTGACCTCAGGTCAGGTTATCACCAGTTGAGGATCAGGGAAGAAGATATACCCAAGACTGCCTTCACCTCCCGCTATGGACTCTACGAGTACACCGTGATGTCGTTCAGACTCACGAATGCCCCGGCCTTTTTCATGAACATGATGAACAATGTATTCATGGAGTTCTTGGACAAGTTCATCGTGGTATTCATCGACGATATCCTCGTTTACTCCAAGACCAAGGAAGAACACGAGACTCACCTCCGTCTGACCCTCGGAAAGCTAAGGGAGCAGCAACTGTACGCCAAATACAGCAAATGCGAATTTTGGTCGTCTGAGGTGAAGTTCCTCGGCCATGTCATATCTGCCGGAGGAATAGCAGTGGACCCAACCACCGTGGAAGCAGTAACCAACTGGCTACAAGCCAACGACCGTGACCGAGATCCGGAGTTTTCTCGGATTGGCCGGATACTACCGCCGGTTCATCGAGAATTTTTCCAAGATCGCCAAGCCTATGACCAGACTTCTGCAGAAGGATGTAAAGTTTGAATGGACCCCCGACTGCGAAGAAAGCTTCCAGACCCTCAAGAAGAAGCTAGTATCAGCTCCCATTCTGACTCTACCAGACATCCGGGAAGACTTCCACGTCTACTGTGATGCCTCTCGTCAAGGATTGGGATGCGTCTTAATGCAAGAAGGGAAAGTGATATCCTACGCCTCCCGGCAACTGAGACCGCATGAGCTGAACTACCCAACACACGACCTGGAACTAGCAGCCGTGGTTCATGCCTTGAAGATATGGAGACATTACCTTGTGGGAAATCGGTGTGAGGTCTTCACCGACCACAAGAGCCTCAAGTACATATTCACCCAACCAGATCTGAACCTCAGGCAAAGGAGATGGTTGGAACTGATCAAGGATTACGACTTGGGCATCCATTATCATCCGGGCAAAGCGAATGTGGTGGCAGACGCCCTTAGTCGAAAAGGGTACTGCAATGCCATCATGATTCAGGACCAAGCTCCTTTACTCTACAAGGAGATGGAAAGGCTAAACCTAGGGATCACCACTCGAGAGTACCTCGCTGCCTTGGAGTCCTGGCCCGTCTTAATAGACCAGATCCGAGAAGGGCAGAAGGAAGATCAGGACATACTGGAGATCCAGCAGAACATGAGAAAGGGTAAAGCCCCCGGATTTTCCGAGGACGAGCATGGTACCATCTGGTTCAGAAACCGAGTATGCGTACCCAACCTACCAGAGTTGAAGACCCTCATCCTTCAAGAAGCCCATGATACATTATACTCCATTCATCCCGGGAGTACAAAGATGTACCAAGACCTAAAGGAAAAATATTGGTGGGTCAGCATGAAGAGGGAAATAGCTGAGTATGTGGCCAAGTGCGACACATGCCGGCGAGTCAAGGCAGAGCATCAGAGGCCTGGCGGACTTCTTCAACCTCTCAAGGTCCCTGAATGGAAGTGGGAAGAAATAGGAATTGACTTCATCACGGGACTGCCCAGGACCCAAGCTGGTCATGATTCTATCTGGGTGATCGTCGATCGACTCACCAAGGTAGCTCACTTCGTCCCGGTCAAGACAACTTACACCGTCGCCAAGTTGGCTGAGTTGTATATGACCCGGATCGTGTGCCTTCACGGAGTTCCTAAGAAGGTTGTATCCGACCGTGGGAGTCAGTTTACCTCCAAGTTTTGGAAGAACCTTCAAGAGGAACTCGGCACCCGGCTGAACTTTAGCACCGCCTATCATCCACAGACCGACGGTCAAACCGAAAGGGTCAACCAGATATTGGAGGATATGCTTAGAGCTTGTGCTCTAGACTTTGGCGGAATGTGGGACAAGAACTTACCCTATGCAGAGTTCTCCTACAACAACAGCTATCAAGCCAGCCTTCAAATGTCCCCGTTCGAAGCACTCTATGGGCGTAAGTGCAGAACGCCATTGCTCTGGGATCAAACCGGAGAGTCACAACTGTTTGGGACTGACTTATTGAGAGAAGCTGAAGAGAAGGTTAAGATCATAAGAGACCGATTGAAGGCAGCCCAATCCAGGCAAAAGAGCTATGCCGACAACCGTCGAAGGGACCTAGCCTTTGAGGAGGGCGATTATGTCTACCTCCGAGTCACTCCCCTCCGTGGCACTCAAAGGTTCAACATGAAAGGAAAACTAGCACCCCGCTACGTCGGACCTTTCCAGATCCTCCGACGACAAGGAGAAGTGGCATATCAACTTGAACTGCCTCCATCATTGACAGGAGTTCATGATGTGTTCCATGTCTCTCAGCTGAAGAAGTGCCTCCGTGTACCCACCGAGCAAGCCGACCTTCAGCAGCTCAATGTCCAAGAAGACTTGACCTACATAGAAAGACCCATCAAGATCTTGGAAACCAAGGAGAGAGTAACCAGAAGTCGCGTTGTTCGCTTCTGCAAAGTCCAATGGAACAACCATCCCGCCGAAGAAGCCACTTGGGAAAAGGAAGACGAGCTAAAAGCCCAATACCCCGAGTTATTCGAGTAGCGTTCCAATCTCGAGGACGAGATTCTTGTAAGGGGGATAGGTTTGTAACACCCCAAATTTTCAAAACAATAAAAATATTATTAAATTTAATTTCTTGGAATTACTATTTCTGAAAATACTTTTAATTCCCTTTTATACCCTTTTGAACTACAACATAGAGTAGATGGCCAAACTAGGAGGTGAAAATTTTTGTATATGATCCCAAGACCAAACTATATTTTTGAGAATTTTTATAAATTTTTACCAACCTTGGAAGTAGCCCTAATATTTTAATCTATTTTCTGGAATTATTTTTATTCAGAAATGTATTAGAACAGTATTGGGCTCCCCTCCCTCCCTTCTCTCTCTCCCGGCCGGCCCAGCCCACTCCACCCGCGCGCTCAGACTGACAAACGGACCCCACCTGTCGGCGCCGAAACTTTCCCCTCGCGCGCGCACCCGACACTGCGGCCCCACCCGTCAGCCTTCCCGTTCGCTCGCTCGCGCTCGCTGGCCAGTGGACCCCACTCATCAGTCCCGTCGTCAACCTCGCGCCACCGCCCCCAAATCGCGCCGGCCGACGACCTCGCCCTCGGATTCGCCTCGCCGGCCCGTCCCCCATTAAATTGCCGCCATTACTCGGTCCCCCGCGTCGCGCCGACCGTTTCCCCCCGTTAAAACACGCCTTTAAGCCACGGGATCACCGCTGCCGTGCATGGCCGAGCCCTCGCCGGCGAATAAATCCTCCCCCTCGGCTTTCCTTGCATGCAACCCTCGCCAACGCCACTATTTATACCCCTGGCCTTCACCGCGTTCGACCCCCACGCCCATTCGCACTCAGACCGAATAGAGCACCCTCGATTCGCCTTTTAGCGCACTCCCTCTATTTCTCCTCCGGCCACCGCTCACCGTCGCACCGGACCACCTCCACCCGTGCCTCCGCCACCAACGTGACCGCAAGAACGACCCCGACCTCGGCCACCCCTCCGCCGACGTCGAACCCCGCCGGAACACCAACGCCGACGAGGAGCCCGAAGTGCTTCGTCATCTACCCTCGTCGCCGGCCACGCCCCATCGTCCCCGGACCACCGCCAAGGTACCATCGTGACCGCCGTAGTACCCTCTTTCCATTTCTAGGCTCAGCTAGGGTCGCCGTCGCTCGCCGTGGCCGCTGGCCCGCTCGCCGTCGTCGGAGAAGACGACCGACACGGGTCGAGTACCCGTGCCGTGTCGGATTCGATCCACGCCGTGCGATCTGGATCCGACGGTGACGATTAATCCCCGCGTGCGGTTTAATCTGATCCGTCAGATCTCGGCGAAGGGGTACGTTTTAATCTCGTGCGTCCGTTAGTTTTAAAACCCCGCGTTTAATCTCACGCGTCCACGTGGTACCCCTTCGAACGTTTTAATCCTGGCCGTCCGTAGTCACTTACGCGCCCCGCCTCGCCCTCGCGCGTCGGATCTGGATCCGACGGTCCAGATCAACCCGGCGCACGCGCATAGTGCGCGGGTTCACCGTGGGCCTGGCTCACCGTGGACCCGAGGGTTTTAAAATTTGAAAATGAATTTCAGAAATACCTTTAAACTTGTAAAATTCATATCTGGCGCATTTGGACTCTAAAAATTACCATTCCAATTTCAGAAAATTCATAAAATTATTCTCTACATGTTTATGCAATAAAAACAGTAGGTTTACATTGGATATTTCATGATTATTTAAATAAATGTTTAAATGCCCTTAGGTTAAAAGTGTAAAATTTAATTATTTAAATTCCAGTAAAGTTTATATTTAATTATCTCCTGTCGACATGAATAAATCACTAGGTTTCCTATGGAACCTTCAATTCTAAATTTATTAAAGGACTTAAAATTGAAAATAACCCCTTTTAGAACCCCTCTCTAAAAAGGACAACTCTTTAATTCCTTTAAAATATATTTATGAAATGAACCACAGAACTTTAACCATTGAATTTGTTTTATTTATAATCAAACCAACTTTAACTTATGTGTTTATAATGTAATGTTATATTGTTTGATTGGATGTTGTGTTCTTTTATATTAAAAAGACTACGACGTCGCCGAGGAGCCGGAGTACTTCCCCGAAGTCCCTCCCTCTCCCTTTGCTGAACAAGGCAAGTCACCAAACCATTCTTTTGAACATATTGAACCCATGTTTGAGTTGACTATCGCTAAAATACATAGGTTATATATATGCATTAGTCAAATGAACCCTTACATTATATTTATTTAGGATCCCCCGACCTTGATGTGCAACCCAAGCCATGCTATCTCGCCTAACCTCCTTGTCACCATATGATCAATGATATTAGCTAGTGTCCAAAGTATTGACACGGCCGCTATAGGATAAAAATGAGTCGTAGCAAAATGGTTCCATTATATGATCCCCGTACTTCTTATCCTTGGAAATTCTGTTGGTGATGAGTCATGGTTGTGAGTGTATGCATGGTGGGTTCCGGGTGCAAGCTAGGGCATTGGTCGGTAGCACCCGGGGCACTATAAGGACCGGTCTGAGGGATCCGTTGCAATACACTTACGTACTAACCACAAGTCTAGTGGGTAAGTCCTAACTAAGGTATGGGTTGTTCCAAACCGAGGCCACCATTTGGAGATGGGTCAAGTTGCACCTGCGGGTGACTTGTACCAATGTGGCGCAAAAGGGGGTGCGACGTTAGCCGGGATGCGGCCCGGCGCGCCGGCGAAACCTAGAGCGGGTGGTTATCGCTTGGAACATCTCATATTGAGGTTTTGGCACGAGTTCCCGTGAAATGGGTCATCTCGTTGGGATGAGTGCGTGCCTTGTGGGTACAGTAGTACATCTCTGATCAGAGTCTTAAATCTTTTCGAAAAGCCGAGCCCACGATCAAGGGCGGGTTGCGTGACATCCCCCAGTTAGTTTACTTTGAATATGAATGTGCATGATGGATTGACATGTAAGGACCGTTGTGCGAGGAGGTAAAACGTACTCCTCGAGTTAGTTGATGTTGGTGATGCTCATGTTTACTTTCCGCATGATTAAAATATGATTACACTAAATGCCATAACTGCAACTGCATTATTCTGCAATATTAGCCATTATCCTTCCTTGTTTATTATCCTGCATTATTATTTGCATTTGCGGTGGCTTGTTGAGTACTTTTTGTACTCATACCCGTTGGACCCCACAGAGGATGCCTACTACGAAGACGGTCTGGAGTAGCGACCCAGTCGAGAAGAAAAATCCTGAAGAAGAAGTTCGTCACGCCGTTTTCTAATTATTTTACTTTACTGTTTTATTAAAACAATGATGTAATAAATATGGTCTGCGTACCATGGATATTGTCGTATGTACGTTGTCGCATGATGAACCTCTTGTATTATTGTTTTTCTTACGAAATTCAATAATGTCTCGATTTGTTTAAATCGGGGCGTCACAGATAATAATTGTTGGCACATTACAATAACAATCCTAGCAATATTTCAAGTGGGTCTATCCAACACCATGTTCACCAACATGTGTCCACATCACTTATTTGACATCTCTATATCTATGATCTATGCAACATGATCATCAATCAGTCGGATGTGCTAATCCATGTATTATCACTGTCCCACATGATGACAAGATTAGGGACCCTTTTGAACAACATCATCATAAAGAAAATAGTTTCACATAACAAGTCGTACTCATTAAATAAATGCAAACGATATTTATTCAAGGAACAAGATAACAATTATCCTCATACATTAGCATAGACTCTACTAGCATCTTCCACATACACATGACTCACTTACGCAAGTATATAATACCCATTGAGCTCATATGTGCCTCATGCTTGGGCTGTGGAAGAGGCTTCCTCAACGGATCCGCTATGTTCAAATCTATGTGCACCTTTCAAATCTTCACATCACCTCTCTCAATGATCTCACGGATCAGGTGATATCGCCAAAGTATATGTTCAAATTTCTGGTGCGATCTAGGCTCCTTAGTTTGTGCAATGGCACCACTATTATCACAATAGAGGTCCACTGGACCGGATGCACTCGGAACAACACCCAGCTCAAAAACAAACTTTATGATCCAAACAACCTCCTTCATAGCTTCTGAAGCAGCGATATACTCAGCTTCTGTTATAGAATCGGCCACCATCTCTTGCTTGGAACTCTTCCAACTTACTGCGCCTCCTTTGAGGCAGAACAAAAAACTAGATTGCGATCGATTATAATCTTTATCGGTCTGAAAGCTAGCATCCGTATAACCAGTTACAACGAGATCCTCTTCACCACCGTATACTAGGAACATTTCCTCAGTCCTTCTCAAGTACTTGAGGATACTCTTTACTACAGCCCAGTGACTTTCACCTGGGTTTGATTGGTACCTGCTCATAACACTTAGAGTATATGACACATCTGGGTGTGTAGATCGCATGGCATACATGATGAATACAATTGTGGAGGCATACGGGATCACACTCATCTTCTCTAGCTCATCAGGTGTCGCAGCACACTGAGTCTTACTAAGAGAAATACCATGTGACATTGGTATAAAACATTTCTTAGAATTCTGCATTTTGAACCGTTTCAAAACCTTGTCAATGTACATACTCTAGCTTAATCCAACTAGCCGCTTTGATTTACCTCTGTAGATCTTAATGCCCAAAATGTATGGTGCCTCTCCAAGATCTTTCATCGAAAAACTGTTTTTCAACAAAGTCTTGACATCATTCAATAAAGGAATATCATTTTCGATCAATAATATGTTATCCACATATAGGACCAGAAACACAAGTGAGCTCCCACTAGCCTTTTTGTAAACACAAGGCTCTTCTTTGTTCCTGATGAAGACAAACCCTTTGACTACCTCATAAAAGCGAAGATTCCAACTTCGAGAATCTTGCTTCAATCCATAAATGGACTTTAGCAACTTGCAAACTTTCCAGCATTTCCTGGACCATCAAGACCTTCAGGCTGTGTCATGTACACATCCTCACTTAGGTTTCCATTTAGGAAAGCCGTCTTGACATCCATTTGCCATATCCCATAATCATAAAATGCGGCAATAGCTAGGATGATCCGAATAGACTTAAGCATCGCGATGGGCAAAAACGTTTCATCATAATCAACACCTTGAATCTGTCTGAAACCTTTCGCCACCAATCGTGCCTTATAGATGTGAACATTTCTATCAATGTCTATCTTTTTCTTGAAGATCCATTTACACTCAATAATTTTTACACCATCGGGTGGATCAACTGTAACACCCCAAAATTTCAAAGAAAATAGAAATGGGGAAAATAAAATTTCTAGATTGAAAAGAATTATTTTAATTAGAGAAAAGGATAAAAGTACCCAAACAGAACAAAATAGGGATAAATAATTCAAATTTAAAGCTAATAAAATTTTGGTGGGATCTATAAGCCAAGAAGTATTTTTGAGAATTTTTACAAAATTTTAGCAACTATGCTTCAAGCTCTAAACAAATAAATTAATTTCTAGAATTATTTTAATTGAAAAAGGATTTCTAAATGTTATTGGGCCGCAACCCGCAAGTCCGATGCTTGAGCCACTACCAAGTGGGACCCCCCTGTCGGCGTCGATGCCCTCCTCTCTCTCCCACCCATGCCCATCTGGACCCACCATCGGCCATCCGCGCTCCCGCCTCAGCCGCTGTCAGCCGGGGACCGTCTGTCCTCGCGTTGGCCCTCGCCAGCACCCGCCGACCTGTGGCCCCCACTTGTCAGAGCTGTCGTATCCAATGGAATTTTTCCCCTCCTTCCAAATTCGGCGACCCACCTTTCCAAATTAGCCGCCGGCCGCCGCCAATCACCGAATTATGCCGGAGATCTTTTCCCCCGATCGTCGGTGATCTGTTTCCTCCAAAAGCCAACACAGATTTGCCTGTATGGAAGCTAAACCGAGTGCATGGAAAGCTCGCTGGCGTCAAAATGGAATCCCCTCGGATTTACACCGGTACCCTACCATACTCGACGCCGGCGACCCCCTATTTAAACCTTCACCCGCACCGCAGCCCAGGCCAACCGAAATCGCCCAAGCTCTCTCGTTCTAGAGTGCTGCCACCCGATTTTCGGCCCTCACCTCTGTTCCAGCTCTGGCAGCCTCTTGCCGGTGCCAAAAGACCCCGCCACCCTCACCGTCAACAACTTTAGGTCCGTCGTCACCCCAGCAACCCCGACCTCACCTCCGTTAGGCTGAACGACCGCCGGATCACCATCGCCACCACCCACCCGAACCACTTCGCCGCCGCTACTCGTCGCCGATCGCCGTCGGTCACCCTTCACCGCCATCTCCGGTACCTCTGTGTTTCCTGTGTTCCCCTCATTCCATTTTAGCACGTAGCTAGGCCTGTAGGCCCTCGCCGTCCGCCGTCGCACCCGCACCCGAGCACCGCTGTCGCCAGAGAAAAGGGTATTTTACCCTCTCCGACGCGTGCCTTGCCGGATGAGCTCGGGGCCTTCCGATTGGATCTAGATGACCCATATTAAATCCCTCGTGGGATTTAATCCTCAGCGTTGATCCACGCCGAAGGGGTACCGAGCCATCTGGGCCATCCGTGGCCACTCGACCCCCGCCGGTCCATGCGCATAGTGCACGAGTCCATGGTGGGCCTGGCTCACCGTGGACCCGAGCATGTTTTCTATTTAAATAAAATTCAGAAAAATTAGTTTAAACTTCCAAAATTCATAACTTGCTCAATTTAACTCCAGATTTGACCATTCAAATTTTGTAAAATTTATCTTTTTATTCTCTTCACATTTATGCAATAAAAACAGTAGGTTTATTTTGGACATTTTATTTTTATTTAATAGGGGATTTAAAAACACTTTACGGTAAATGTTTAATTCTTTTTAGAAAATTCAGAACTCCATAAAATTGTCTCAAAAATTTATATAATAATTTCAGAAGATTTAATAACTTTATTTCACTTGTTTTAATCCAACCAAAGTCTATATGTTTGAAGTGTGATGTTGGATTGTTTATTGAATGTTATGTTTTTCGTATCGAGAAGACTACGACGCAGTGGATGATCCGGAGTTCTATCCCGAGGTTCCACCTTCACCATTTGCTGATCAAGGCAAGTCACAAACCCCAAGTTGATCATAATTGAGCCCATTTTTCATAATTACTTATATAACTCATAGGTTTATTATTGCATTAGTTTAATTACAAGCCCTACAATATATTTATTAGATCCCGTCCTTGTTGTGCAAACCCAAGCCATGCTTATTAAGCATAAAATCCTTGTCACTTTTAAATATTATACTAGATAGTGTCCAATGTATCAACATAATTGCTATAGGATAAAAGAACGAGTCGTAGATAGTTGGATTCTATTATATGATTTCTCCGTTATTTCTCGTCTCTGGAATTCTGTCGGAGGTATGGAGCGTTCCAACTTGAAGCACCATAGTGGAGGGGGTAAGTGACACCTGCGGGTGGCTTGTACCGACGAGGCTCAAGGGGGGTATGGCGTTGGCTCGATGTGTCGGGGCACCGTATGAAACCTATAAGAGGGTGCTATCTGTTGACACGAAAACGTGCCCCTACACTTGGGTCAGTTCGACGATCCAAAAGTGTGCGGATACTTAGGGACAAGCCTAAGCGTAACACAACACCGACGTCACGTTCCGACTACCCTTAGCCGTGGTAAGAGGGGTGGAGTCGCTAGGCAATCAGATCACACAAAATAATCTAATTAGCCGAAAGAAATATATTAAACAGAATAAATCAGCAAACCGGTCGGAGCCTGTCTGCTTCGAAGTGTGGTGCGAAGGGGGTCACCGAAGTATACCTTCGGTGTCAGGTGCAAAGTGTCCCGCCGAAGGGTACCTCCGGCGTTTGGACTGTTCTGGCCGAAGATGAACTCCGAACAGATCTAGATGCGACAATCACCTCCGAACAGCAGAGCTCGGCGTGAAGTCTCTGATACATAATAATGACTCACAACGTGTAGGCGTGACTTCATCCAGAGCGGAGTACGAGCGTGGCGAAGCCTGTTGTGACGAAGTGTGCTGGCGAAGCGTGCGGTCGAAGCAGCGGTCTCGCCGAAGGGTGTTCTAGCAACCTCCGAAACCGATCTCTTAGCTCCGGATGCCTCCAACGGAGTAGCTCTGAATGTGGAAACCTGCAACAGAGAAGATACAAAGTACTAATTTGGCCTGAGGACCGAATTCTGCTAAGTGTTGCACTAGTGGTGAAGGTAGCAACCTGTTACGCAGATTAGCGGATACTTCACAGGCGAAGTAACAAGGAGATAACAATCTATTACGCAGATTAGCAGATACTTCACAAGTGAAGTAACAAGGATTACCACTGTTTCGAAGTGGCCATCGGAGGGCTTCTAGGCAAACCCACGAAGAAGTACTGAAAAATAAAGATAAAGTAAATGCGATCAAAGCTAGGGCTTTGTGTTTGGGTTGTGTTGGGGGGCTCTAAACTAGCTTCGCCTCTCTATTTATAGGGGCTAAACCTCTAATCTAATCTACTATAATTCGGCTAGATTGAGATAAAGACTTAGCCGGAATCATACCAACTCTACCTCTGCCGAAGTGGGCTTTAGCCAGGCCCGTCGAAGCCTGCTCCTCGGGCCGAAGCTTCGGTGGCGTGGGCCTCTGAAGGCTTCCTGGCCGAAGGCCATGGGCTGGCTGGAACCTTTCGGAGCCCATAGCCCAATGGACCTTCGGCCCTATAGGGCTTCGGCCTGACACGGGACATGTGTATTTTTGGGCCAAATTACCAAAATTGATATTTTGACAATCTTAGCCATTGATGCCATTTTTTGCTATCAACACATGCCCCTGCCTTTTAGTGAACTAAGTGAACTAAAAGCACAACGATCTGAAGACGATACTGTCCATATCAGCCTTTCGACACCTTTTACGTTGTTTGCCACACGCTTGGTAAATACCTTTTCAAGTATCTACCATTCAAAGCTCTTCGAAACCACTCTCCTTGTAGAGATTCCAACACATATGCATTGCCGGGAGCGATTTCGGCTATTTTGAAAGGACTTTCCCAACTAGGTGACCTTTTACCAAACTTGGGACTCTTAGTGCCTAAGGGTAAAATCGTCTTCCAAACCAAGTCTCCTACTTGAAATAATTTTGGTTTGACCTTCTTATTGTAGGCTTTAGCTACTCTCCTCTTGTCTACTTCTATGGCTTCTAAAGCCTTTAGTCTCTTATCGGTCACTTCTTCTAGGTTATCCTTCAAAAGAGTTTCATACTCGCTGACCGATATGCCATCTTGCTTTAACAATCTTAAGGAGCCAAGATCTACTTCTATAGGTAGAACGACTTCCTGTCCATATACCAACTCATATGGACTGACTTTGGTAGCACCGTGCTTTTCAATTCTATAATCCCATAGCGCCTCTGAAAGCACTTCATGCCACCTTTTAGGAAATTCTTATATTTTCTTCTTAATGAGCTTAATCACGGTTTTATTACTACACTCGGCCTGACCATTGGCCTGAGCATAGTAGGGTGAAGAGTTTATAAACTTAATACCATAATATTCGGTGAAGTCCCTCACTTCTCTAGAAACAAATGAACTACCTTGATCTATAGTAAGAGTTTGAGGAATGCCGAATCTATGTATGATGTGCTTCAATATAAAGTCAAGTACCTCGTTGTGAGTCATGTTCTTGAGAGGCATGACCTCGGTCCACTTGGTGAAGTAATCCGTTGCCATCAACACGAACCAATGCCCTTTTGAGGAAGGAGGGTGAATTTGGCCGATGAAGTCTAAACCTCAACCTCGAAACAGCCATGGCTTGACAATAGGGTTGAGTAATGAGGCAGGAGCTAACTGAATATTGCCAAACTTCTGACATGCTTCACACCCTCTATAATACTTAAAACAATCCTCAGTCATAGTCAGCTAGTAAAAACCTACTCTTTTGAGCATCCAACTCATTTTCTAGGACGACTAATGAGTGCCACAAAGTCCCTCATGGACTTCTCCCATAGCCACCTGGGATCGTTCGTAGTCTAGACACTTTAACAGTACTTCGTCAATGGTTCGGTGATACAGTGTGTCATCTATCAACACAAATTTGAACGCTTGTCGCCGAACCTTCCGATCAATCCTTTGGCTAGGGTCTCTAAAATACTGGACGATTGGAATTCTCCAATCGCCCTTATGGGCTCCGGAGGATTTTGCTAGCTCACTCCCTGAAATAGTTTCTAAGCTAATGATTTTGGGGTGCCCCCCGAGTCCTTCTTGCTCCTGCCGAAGTCTGGCCAGACTAACCGTGTGGAGTGTGCAGGGCCAAAGCCCTCTGGAGGGTCTGGACTCCCGGAGGCCCTCACCGTGGGGAGGACTTTGGCTCATGGTCTCCGGCGTACCAGAGGGGTCAGACCCAGAGGGTGCGCTTGTCCGAAGTGACTAGCTTCGGCAGTGATACCAAGCATCAGCTTCTCCCATACAGAAAATTTTCCTCTCCTGACTTGGTAACCAGATGCTTGCTGAGCCAAATCATTTGCAATCGAATTGGCCTCTCTTGACACCTGAGAAATTTTGAAGTCATCAAAAGTAGCAACTATGTCTAGACATTTATCCAAGTAACTATTTAGCAAGCCATTAAAGCATTGAGCATTTTTAGCTACTTGTTACACTACTAACAAAGAATCACCATATGCATGGACATGTTTAGCACCTACAGATTCTAGTAATTCAAGCCCTAGCAGTAAAGCCTCATATTCTGCTTGGTTATTAGTAGAAGGAAATTCTAAATGGGCCGAGGTCTCAAAGTGCATTCCATTAGGTGATATGAGAACCACTCCAATACCTTGGCCACTCTTGCAAGCCGAACCATCAAAATAAAGTTTCTATGGCACTACCTCAACTAGAGCAACATTGTCACTCCAACTGACATCTATGTGGTGATCAACTATAAAGTTGGCTACGATTGGCCTTTTATAGCTCTTAGGGGTTCGTAGGCCAAATCTTATTCAATCAACGTGTAAGCTCATTTTCTGATTCTTCCACTTAGAATCGGCTTTCGTAACATGTGTTTTATAACATCGGTTTGGCAAACGACAACACATGTAGTAGGAAGAAGATAATGACGCAATTTGGTGCACACGTAGTAAATTGATAAACACAAACGCGTACCTGGTTTCGGCGTCCAGCAGGCGGCGGCTCAAGAACGTGATGATGTACTCTTTTCCTTCTACCTCTTAGGTTAGCACGGCCCCGATCACGCTATCTTCAGCAGCGATATACAGCCGAAACGGAATCCTAGCTTTGGGTGCTCTCACCATGGGTGGTGATGATAAGCACTACTTGATCTTCTCAAAGGCGCTTTGCTGGCTTGCCCCCCAAGCGAACTCAGCCTCATTCTTTAGCCGAAGTATGGGGACAAAGGCATCAATTTTGCCGGACAAGTTGGATATAAAGCGACACAAATAATTCATCTTGCTTATCAATTTCTGCACATCTTTTTTACATGTCGGCGCCATAATGTTCCTAATCTTCTCCAGCCTCTTAGGATCAATCTCTATGCCTCTTTCGTGAATCATGAAACCTAAGAACTTACCTGCCGACACGCCAAAAGCACACTTGAGTGGGTTCATCTTCAAACCATACTGCCGCATCCTATCAAAAGCAACTTTCAAATCGGCTAAATGATTTTCAATAGCGTCTGATTTGACTACAACATCATCAATGTAAACTTCTAACATAACTCCTAGCAAGTCATGAAAGATTAAGTTCATAGCGCACTGATACGTGGCACCAGCATTCTTCAAACCAAAAGTCATGACGACCCACTCGAACAAACCGACAAAACCAGGGCATTGAAAGGCAGTCTTGTAGACGTCCTCTTCGGCCATAAAGATTTGATTATAACCAGCATTGCCATCAAGAAAACTTAGTACCTTGTGTCCTGAAGCATCGTTGATTAGCATGTCGGCTATTGGCATTGGATACTCGTCCTTATGAGTGGCTCTGTTCAGATCTCTAAAATCAATACATACCCGTATCTTGCCGCCCCCTTCTTCTCTACAGGCTTAATGTTAGCAACCCATTCTGTGTACCTGCATGGCCTAATAAACTCAGCTTTGAGCAGTCGCTCTACATCTTATTTAACTCGATCATAGACGACCGAGTTAAAGCGACGAGGAGGCTATTTATAAGGCCTAAATCCGTACTTGATAGGTAGCCGATGCTCTACGAGCTCACGGCTTAGTCCCGACATCTCGCTATATTCCCATGTGAAACAATCGACATACGACCAAAGTAATTTTATCACTTCGGCCTTTTCATTAGGCTATAAATGTTGGTTTACAAAAGTCAGCCTCGGGATGCTACCATCACCTATGTCAACTTCCTCTAAGGGATCGGCCGATGCAAAACCTTGTCCTAATTTCTCTACTTCTCTAAAGTCTTTGATGGCCTCGGCAATACCGTCTTTATTAGACCGATACTGCTCTACACGAGACTTTAGCCACTCCAGATTACTCTTGCTAGACATGACTACTAATATAAGAACAACTGTGCTACACCAGCCGACTTTACAGACACTTGTACAAAACGTCCTCCGGATATGCTAACAAAATCGTAATCCGAAAGATCTCTACCTGACAGACACTCTACTTTGGTGTGGACGGCGTCAACTTATACATCGGCCAATGCCACTTGGGTCAAAGTATCCACGAGAATGACCTCTACTTCATCGCCGTCCCACTGAATCAGGCACTGGTGCAGAGTAGAAGGAATGCAACAATTCACGTGAATCTAGTCGCGCCCAAGCAGCACGCTGTAGTTACCTTTGAGGAACCACGTTGAAGAGCATGGGTCTTATGGCTCCAGATGTGATGAGTGATTGTCAATGGAAGTCAAAGAGGAGACGTGAAGATCTGCCATGTCTAGGGCGCGTGTGACTCAGGTACACGGGCAGCGAGCGACGGTCGGGCAGAGGAGCTGCGGAGTCGGGCTGGCCCAATCCGAGTACATGGGCTAGAAGAAGCAGAGGATCCACTGGTCTATTGACCTAGTTTGACTCAGGTACACGGGCGACGAGCGATTGCCGGGCTGAGGAAGCTGCGGAGTCGGGTCGGCTCAATCCGGGTACCCCGTGCGAAGATGGTGGACGCTTTGTCAGTTTCGGCGCAAAACTGACAACCGATGATTATTTTTATTTAGGATATTAATATTCAATATTTAAGTCCACAATATTTGTTATTCGAGTCAGTTGAATATTCTAATGGTATTTTAGTAATTTCAAATTTTATTTTAGAGTCAGTGTAATTTACCCTAGGGGTAAATTAGTCTTTTCCATTTATTAGTGGGCTGCATATAAATAGGCCCCAACCCCCTAGGGTTAGGGTTGACTGTTTTTTCAGAGATCAATCTACAGTCCAGTTTTCTTTGTTCACCATCTACTTCTGTTTCTCGCGGCTACAGCGATCGGGTGAAAATTTTCTGTCGCCGCAACTTCTTCTCCGACGAGCTTTCTCCAGCCGATGCGCACAGGCTTTCAATGCAGGTGCTCGGTGCGTGTGGTTACCCGTGCCTGCCACACAACCGAGACTCAACAAGACGCGCATGCGTAACAGCAGCGCCAGCTACACCGCTTGGCTTCTAGGCTTGCGGCGCGCAGCGCGCAAAGTAGAAGAAGTAGCAGCCCTATTTTTTTCTCTCGCATGGAAGCCAAACTGCCGGCAGCTTTTGGTGTGTAGCTTGTGCCTACGGTGGCCAGCGGAAGCAGCGCAGCAGCGCGTTAGGCCGGTGCGGTAGCCAAGACAGCGACGCGCACAGTAGGTTCAAGGCACGACGTGTTGGTTTTCTTTGGAGTATTCAGTATCTAGGCCCTAGGTCCATAGCTGCGACAGTCGGTGCAGAGTTTTTGTTCACGTCACGAAGGAACAACAGCTTTCGGAAATTGATTATTTCGTAGCACACAACAGTAATTGCAGTAGCTCATTAATTGCAGCCGTTTCAAGGTTCGGCGAATGATCATTTCGCAGCAGCGGCTTCTGCAGCTTGTGCGTCATGCGGAAGATGCAGGTTAGTTTTTTAATCTCCTATTTTTAAGTTAGATTAATTAAATCAATAATTATATATTCTTAATTAGCATGCAAATCTGATTAATTATTTTGTAGTTAATTTTTTTCTGCTACAATCTTATTAGTGCTTGCTTACTTTTTTAGAATATTTAGTCTGCTCGTATAAAAAGAAAAAAATATATAATTAGTCACAGTAATATTTTTTTAGATTCACGTGCAATATATTAGTTTTATCTTTGAATTAATTTCTGGATAATTCATGTTTTATTCATTTGATTAGTATTTTATTTCTAGACTGCAATCTGAATATTTATTGATATATTTAGGTATTTTTCCTATACCATTAAATATTTTTAGAACACATTTTTATTTACTGCAGTTATTTTTATTTAGTTTAGTTTAGTTTTAAATATCATTTTAGGACATCAGTCATTTTTAGTCTAGACCACATTAATACTTGTAATCTGTTTTGCTACTGTTATTTGTCTATCGAGGTACGTTGGGTGTTGGGATTAGGTCTTTGATTCAAAAGAATTTTTTTAGGCGCCCATTCACCCCCCTCTGGTCGCTACTTTCGGTCCTACAAGTGGTATCAGAGCAAGGTTAGGTTTTTTCCATACCTTAACCAGTTCTAAATCCAGGTAGTGATCATGACTTCCTCTGGAAAAATCATGTCCCTTGAAGCTTTTGGCTACACTTATTGGAAGACTCACATGCGAGCCTATCTTATGAGCCAGAGCTCGGACATTTGGGATATTTGTGCTCACCCTACTTTTACTATACTTCCTGTTGCTGAGCGCGATTCTCCTGATATAATTGCCCAGCATCAAAACAATAGAAAAGCGGTGAACATTTTATTCTCTGGTCTAGGTCCTAGTGAGTTTGAGCGTGTTAGCCATCTCAACGCTACTCGAGAGATCTGGGCTACCCTCCAGGCACACCATGAGGGGACATCTCAAGTCAAGGCTAGGCTCTATCAGACCTACCGGTGTGAGTATGAAAATTTCTCACAGAAGCCGGGTGAGACTGTTGAGGCTTTGTTTGGTCATTTTCAAACGATCATTAACAAGCTTCGGGCCAACAAGGCCGATCGTGATCAGCTAGTCTCAGATCATGAACAGACGCTCAAGGTTCTTCATACCTTGGACCGTAAGATCTAGGAGATCAAGGTTTCTTCTATTGTTGAGAGCGCTTCCTATGATACCTTGACTGTCGTAGAGCTTTTTAGTAAGCTCAAGGCCTCAGAGGTTGATATCAAGTTGAGATCAAATTTCACTGGTTCTGGCTCAAAAACTCTAGCCCTTGCGACACCATCTGCTGATCCTACTGCTTTGACTTGTACTGCATTTTCTTTGAAGTCTATCTCCGAGGATCAGCTTGATTCACTAGGAGATGATGATCTGTGTTTGTTTAACAACCGGGTGCGACGTGTCTATGATAAACGAATGCTTAAAAGACACGGCACAAAATCCAGATGCTTTGAGTGTGGTGATCCAGGTCATTTCATCGCCGACTACCCCAAGCGGAAGAATTACAATAAGGGAACTAGCTGTAGCTCCTACGACTTCGGCAAGCATGATAACTCCACTTTCACAAAGGGCAAGCCCAAGACAAGATTCTTTCGAAAGGCTCTGAAGGACTACAGGCGTGAGAACAAGAAGTGAGACAAGGCCTTCTTCGCCGAGATGGAGAAAAGCTACTCCAAGAGATCTTCGTCTTCCTCCTCGTCTTCAAGTTCAAGTGATGAAGAGTTCTTGATCAAAAAGGGGAAGGACAGGGATGATCCGGTGGGCCTCTGCTTCATGGCCTTCGGGGACAAGCCTAAGAGTCGCTCGCGTCACAGCCGAAGACCCCGCAAGAGCTTCTGTTCAATGGCTCTTGGGGATAAGGAAGAAAAGGACTCCTCCGATGACTCCGACGATGACGACAATGAAAAGGTATCTTCCTATGAACAAGAAGTTGTTATTTTACTAGAAAAGAACCGCTAGGAGTTGAAGTATCAGGAGAAACTGCTTAGAGGGGCTAAAAAGAGGATAGATGAGCTTGAGAGTGAGCTTGCCATGGCAAATGGCAAGATTGAGAGTCTGTCTTCTTCCCCTTGCTTGGGTGGTAGCAGTGAGTGCCCTAACTGTGAGGTGTTGTTGTGTGACCTGACGACTCTGAAGTCTAGGTACACAGAGAGAGTAGATGAGAGAGACACTATGGCCACTGAGCTTAAAAGCGCTCAGCCGGAGCTGAAAGATGCTCATGCCACTGTCATCATGCCCTGTGTAGACTGCCCATCCCATTTAGCTAGTTTAGCAGAGCTGAGAGCCAAGAGTGATGAGAAGGTGGGCGAGTTAGCTGGAGTGAGAGCTGAGCTAGAGCAGACTAAGCTAGAGCTTGAGACCTTGTCAGTTCCACCCACTGTTTGTGAGAACTGCTTGTCCCTCAGATTGGAGTTGATCAAGCTAAAAGCTGAGAAGTCTGTTGAAGTTGATAGAGAGTGTGAGATCTGCTTGTCTCAGGTGGAGGTGTTAGCTTCCTTAAGAGAGGAGCTAGCTGACGTTCAGAACGAGAACTTTTACCTCCGTCAGATCTTGAGTTGGATTAGTGCCAGAGAGCCACAACTCGGGATGATGATCCAGCAGTTCAAGAGGCAGGATGGGTTTGGGGTAGGTTACACCTATACCAAGGCTGACTTTGAGAGTGCCATTAGCCGAGCAGTGGAGTGCAGTAAGATGAGTCCTGAACAGAGATATCCCAAGAGTCACTCCACTGAGTCTTTTTAGGTTAGTCAACCCAAGGATGGAGTATTCCAAGAACAACTTGAAGCTCCACCCAAGAAGAAAATCTAGGTCCCAAAGCCTAAACCTCTCCACACTTCTATTGACTCTTTACCTGGACCCTCTCACACTAAAGATTCTACACCCAACACCACCAAGCCTAAGAATCCCAAGCCTCAACTACATCCCAAGAAGCCTACCTATCACTGTGAGTTTTGTTAGAGAGACATGCATCTTGAGGAGTTTTTCTTCAGGAGGAAGCAGGTTGAGAGAGCAGAGAGAGCTCGAGGTGGGTAGGAGCAGTTCTACCAGCAGGGTGGTAGACAGAGAGTCCCTCGACATAGAGAGAGGCTAGAGGCCAGGCCACGTCGTGTAGGTGGTGGTAGAGGAGACAATTTTCATGACCGTGCTCCGGAGGGTCATTTTCGCTCCAGTAGAGCTCTAGGTCGTTCTGGATGCGGCTTTGGACCTCGTGACCGAGACTTTAGGCAGAACCGAGGACCGCACTTTGAGTAGCATTTTGGTCTAGACTCATATGATTCCTTATGCTTTCCTACTTACGAGCAGATGGCTCGACACTGGTTTAGATCCTTTGCTAAACCTGGCATCAGACCGTTTGCTCCCACTCATGACCATTGATCTTGCAGGATCGAGGACTAGAGGACGTGTGGATCATGGATTCAGGATGTTCTCCCCATATGACAGGACACCGCAGATGGTTCTCCAGCCTCTCTCCCCCGAGCTCCAAGGAATACATCACTTTCGGGAACAGTGGTCAAGGGAAGGTACAAGGTATTGGGTCGATTCACATCTTTGATTATTTTTCTTTGAAGAATGTTGCTTTGGTTGGAAACCTGAATTTTAATTTAATTTCTGTTTCACAACTTCTTGAGCATGATTTAGAGGTTCGCTTTAAGAAGGGCATGTCTTTTGTTGTTGATTCTAGAGGATCTTTAGTTTGCCAGATCTTACCCTTCGGTAAGGTTTTTCGTATTGATTTCTCTAGTTCTTCTGGCCCTTCTCGCTGTCTGATGGCTGGATCCTCCTATGAGCTATAGAAGTGGCATAGGAGGTTAGGCCATTTTAGCTTTGATCTGCTTGTCAGATTGAGTTCTATGGACCTTATCCGAGGATTGCCTAAGCTTAAGATGCAGAAGGATCTAGTTTGCCATCCCTATCATCATGGGAAAATGGTTGCCGCTTCTCACGCACCCGTGACTCAGGTGATGACTTCGTACCCGGGAGAGCTGTTACACATGGATACAGTTGGTCCAGCTCGAGTACGCTCAGTCGGTGGGAAGTGGTACGCGCTTGTGATAGTTGACGATTTTTCTCGATTCTCATGGGTTTACTTTCTAGAGTCTAAGGATGAGGCTTTTCAGTATGTTCATGACCTGATTTTGAAGCTGAAGAATAAGAACAATGGTCAGATGCGAGCAATTCGTTCGGACAATGACTCTGAGTTTAAGAACTCTCAGTTCGTCAGCTTCTGTAGTGATCAGGGTCTTGATCGTTAGTTCTCGGCCCCTTACACTCCCCCACAGAACGACGTTGTGGAACGAAAGAACCACACACTAGTTGAGATGGCCAGGACGATGCTTGATGAGCATAGGACTCCTAGGCGCTTTTGGGCTGAAGCAATGAACATAGCTTGCTATCTAGACAAACACATTTTTCTTAGAGCTTACTTAGGTAAGACATCATATGAGTTGCAGTTTGGCAGACAGCCCAAGGTGAGTCACTTGCGAGCGTTTGGATGCAAGTGCTTTGTGCTCAAGAAGGGAGGGCATTTGGACAAGTTTGAGTCTCGTTGCTGGGATGGAGTCTTTCTTGGTTATATTTTGCATTCTCGAGGCTTTCGTGTTTGGAACCTAGATTCTCAGCTGCTTGTCGAGACTTGTGAGGTTTCTTTTGATGAGTCCATGCCTTCATTGACTCCTTCTTTTGAGCTTTATGGAGATGATGAGCTTGGAGAGTCCATCTTCGAGGAAGATGATGACACTCCTTCTGATGATGAGGGTGGGCCCTCTGTACAGCCTTCAGACCCCACACCTTCTGAGACTTCGACTGAGGATGAGGACGGACCTCTGATCACTCCTTCTACTTCGATCGAGCCTCCTCAACCGAGTCCAGAGGTGCTAGTTGCTGACTCCGGTGAGATGACTTCTTAGCCGAGTCAAGAGGTGCCAGTTGTTGACTCTGGTGTGGTGACTTCAGATCACCTAGGATCCCGAGCAGTTCAGCGTAATCACCCCTCACAGCTCATCATCGGTGATCTTACTGAGAGATCCTTACGTTCTTCAGTTGGTTCTCTTACTATGTTTGCTGAGTCTACGTTTGTTGCTACTTTTGAGCCCAGAGACGTTTCTCATGCTCTATCTAATTCAAATTGGATAAAGGCCATGCAAGAAGAGCTTGAAAATTTTGTTCGCAATCGGGTTTGGACACTAGTTGAGCTGCCGCCTGGATGCAACACCATAGGCACAAAGTGGGTGTTTAAGAACAAACAAGGTGAAGATGGGGTTGTGGTGTGCAACAAAGCTCGACTAGTGGCACAAGGTTTTTTCCAGAAAGAAGGTATTGATTTTGAGGAAGACCTTCACCTCTGTTGCCCGTCTTGAGTCCATTCGTATTCTTTTGGCCTTTGCTGCTTCTAAAGGTTTTAAGATTTTTAAAATGGATGTCAAGAGTGCTTTTCTAAACGGGTATATAGAGGAGGAGGTCTATGTTAAGCAACCCCCGATTTTGAGAACCCTAAGTTTCCTCGACATGTTTTCAAGTTGCATAAGGCTTTATACGGTCTGAAGCAAGCCCCCAGGGCTTGGTATGATCGCCTAAAGCAGTTTTTATTGCGGAATGGTTTTGTGATGGGTTCTGTGGACAAAACTATTTTCTTGCTCAGAGTTGGCTCATACTTATTGGTTGCTCAGATTTACGTGGACGATATTATTTTTGGTGGTTCTACTAATGAGCTTGTGTCCAAGTTTTCTGAGCAGATGCACAATGAGTATGAGATGAGTCTCATGGGTGAGCTCAAGTACTTCTTAGGGCTCTAGATCAAGTAGACCAAGGACGGCATTTTCATCCACCAGGGTAAGTACACACGGGACATGCTGAAGAAATTTGACTTTGGTGGAGAGCTGAAGCCTCAGATGACCCCAATGGATACATCTGGCGGCCTAGACAAGGACAAGAACGGCTTCAAGGTCAACGAGAGAGAGTATCGAGGGATGATCGGATCGCTGCTATACTTAACTGCGACGAGACCGGACATTCAGTTTGTCATGGGTGTGTGCACGCATTTTCAATCTTCACCACGCGCATCTCACCGGCAGGCTGTCAAGCGTATTTTTAAGTATCTTACTTATGCTCCTAATCTAGGTCTTTACTATTCTGCATCATCATCTCTTGATTTATCTGGCTTTTCCGATGCTGATTTCGGTGGGTGCCGGCTGGATCACAAGTCGACTTCCGGTACTTGCCAGCTTTTTGGTTCTTCACTTATATCTTGGTCTTCTCGAAAACAATCTGGAGTTGCGCTTTCTACTACTGTGGCTGAGTATGTAGCTGCTGCTAGCTGCAGCTCACAGTTGGTTTGGATGATTTCTACTTTGCGGGATTTTGGGTTGTTCTTCCCTTCTAGAGTTCCATTGTTTTGTGATAGCACCAGTGCAATTAGTGTAGGAAAAAACCCATGTCTTCATTCAAAAACCAAACATATCTATGTGCGCTTTCACTTTCTGAGGGATCAATATGAGAAAGGGGTCATTGATCTTGTTCATGTTGATACCCATCAGCAGTTGGCTGACATTTTTACCAAGCCCCTAGATCAGTCTACTTTTGAGCGTTTACAAGGGGATTTGGGAGTTGTGTATTTTTTTAGGATACTTTGAGTCAGTTTTCTTTCTTCTTTACTTTTTTATTGAGTCTTTTTGTGTGAGTTCATATCATGCATAATCATATATCTCATTTTAAGCTTGCTTCTGTTATATGATTGATCTCCTTTACTTGCTCTAGCTAGTATATGCTTTTGATTACTTGTCGATGATCATGTTCTGTTTCAGTTCACGTGATATGTCTGATATTTGTCATATGCATGACTTTTATGCTTTAAAATTGAAAAATGATCATCATTGCTTCTGGTAACTAGCATGTGTAGGCTGAATGCTTTCGCTATCTTTTACATGCCTGGTAGCTAGATCCTCACTTAGATGCAGATATGCAACTTGGATATCTATATGCTTTAAACATGAAAAATGTGCTATAAAAATGATAAAAATTCAGAAAAATGGAAAATTCATGCATTTTTATGATTATTTGAAAAGATCCATGTGGGTTTGCTCTGTCGCACTGCATTGTTCTGGACTGCTTACCATAGCACTTTGGTATGAACTACGACGGTGTAATGTATGCCAAGACCAATGCCTTAAGCTTCTGATGGTCCAGTTCTGGCCTAGGCTTGACTTGGTCGGTTAGCATAAGATTGACATGCAAATAACCGCTGGAAGAAATGAAAAAGGAAAAGAGAAAGGTTTGAATTTTTTTTTAAAAAAGGATGACAAGTTTGTTGAAGCACTTTGTTCTGGACAATGCTTATCTTGGTAGATATCAGTTAGCTTGTGCATCTCATGCTTTACTTTGCTTGTCAACTAGAAAATGTGGTGATGCTTTTGTTTGCAAAAATTGAAAAATGTGTGCTAATGACTCTCTTTAGATATCATCTGTAGCACTGATCATGTCATGTATCTTAGACAATATGTCTTTTGCTATACCTATTAGATGTTGTAATTGCAGTCAATCATATCTAAGAAGCATGCTTTTTACACTCCACCTGCACCCCATTTGCATTCATGGCATATTTTGAGGGGGAGCTGCATTTCAGGGGGAGTTTGTGTCTATGTCTCTTTAGAGTGCATTTAGTCGCACTTGATGAGTTCAATTGTCAACAAGGGGGAGAAATTTTGGAGTTTAGGGGACATTTTTGGCTTTCTCTGGGATTTATTTCAGGGGGAGTTTTTCAGTCTCTTTTGCCTTTACTCTTTGGATATCCTTGTTGATAGTTCTGAGATTGCACTTGTTTTTGAGTTTTTATTTTTGGTTAACCATAATGATTGTTTTCTTGCTTCTGTTTGGCTTTTGGTCATTAAGGTTAAACTTGTATTTTCTTCTTTCTATGTTCTTTTGTTTTTATTTTCGTGTTTCCACATGTTTTGCAGGTTCTGAAAAATTGCTGAAGAAGGGTGTTGACAATGCACTCAAGGGGGAGATTGAGGAACCATGTTGAAGAGCATGGGTCTTATGGCTCCAGATGTGATGAGTTATTATCAATGGAAGTCAAAGAGGAGACGTGAAGACCTACCGTGTCTGGGGTGCGTGTGACTCAGGTACACGGGCAGCGAGCGATAGCCGGGCAGAGGAGCTGCGGAGTCGGGTTGGCCCAATCTGAGTACATGGGCTAGAAGCAGTAGAGGATCCACTGGTCTGTTGACCGAGTTTGACTCAGGTACACGGGCGGCGAGCGATTGCCTTGCTAAGGAAGCTGTGGAATCGGGTCGGCTCAATCCGGGTACCCCGTGCGAAGACAATGGACGCTTTGTCAGTTTCGGCGCAAAACTGACACTGATGATTATATTTATTTAGGATATTAATATTCAGTATTTAAGTCCACAGTATTTGTTATTCGAGTTAGTTGAATATTCTAATGGTATTTTAGAAATTTCGAATTTTATTTTAGAGTCAGTGTAATTTACCCTAGGGGTAAATTAGTCTTTTCCATTTATTAGTGGGCTGCCTATAAATAGGCCCCAACCCCCTAGTGTTAGGGTTGACTGTTTTTTTGGAGATCAATCTGCAGTCTAGTTTTCTTTGTTCGCCATCTACTTCTGTGTCTCGCGGCTACAAGATCGGGTGAAATTTTTCAGCCGCCACAACTTCTTCTCCGATGAGCTTTCTCCAGCCGATGCGCACAAGCTTTCAACACAGGCGCTCGGTGCGTGTGGTTACCTGTGCCTGCCGCAACAGCCGAGACTCAACAAGACGCGCACGCGTAACAGCAGCGCCAGCTACGCCGCTAGGCTTCTAGGCTTGCGGCGCGCAGCGCGCAGAGTAGAAGAAGCAGCAACGCTATTTTTTTTCTCTCGCACGAAAGCCAAACTGCCGGTAGCTTTTGGTGTGTAGCTTGTGCCTACGGCGGCCAGCGGAAGCAGAGTAGCAGCGCGTCAGGCCGGTGTGGCAGCCAAGACAGCGACGCGCGCAGCAGGTTCAAGGCACGACGCGTTGTTTTTCTTTGGAGCATTGAGTATCTAGGCCCTAGGTCCATAGCTACGGCAGTCGGTGCAGAGTTTTGGTTCACGTCACGAAGGAACAGCATCTTTCGGAAATTGATTATTTTGCAGCGCACAGCAGTAATTGCAGCCGTTTCAAGGTTCGGCGATTGATCATTTCGCAGCAGCGGCTTCTGCAGCTTGTGCGTCATGCGGCAGATGCAGGTTAGTTTTTTAATATCCTATTTTTAAGTTAGATTAATTAAATCAATAATTATCTATTCTTAATTAGCATTCAAATCTGATTAATTATTCCGTAGTTAATTTTTTCTGCTACAATCTTATTAGTGCTTGCTTAATTTTTTTAGAATATTTAGTATGCTCGTATAAAAAGAAAAAAATATATATAATTAGTCGCAATAATATTTTTTTAGATTCACATGCACTATATTAGTTTTATCTCTGAATTAATTTCTGGATAATTCATGTTTTATTCATTTAATTAGTATTTTATTTCTAGACTGCAATCTGAATATTTATTGATATATTTAGGTATTTTTCCCTATACCATTAAATATTTTTAGAACATATTTTTATTTACTGCAGTTATTTTTATTTAGTTTAGTTTAGTTTTAAATATCATTTTAGGACATCGGTCATTTTTAGTCTAGACCACTTTAATACATGTAATATGTTTTGCTACTATTATTTGTCTGTCGAGGTACGTTGGGTGTTGGGATTAGGTCTTTGATTTGGAAGAATTTTTTAGGCGCCCATTCACCCCCCTCTGGTCGCTACTTTCGGTCCTACAACCGTATACATCGACGACGAAAAACGCTGTTGGCAATGTCTTGTTGCCTATTGTCAACTCCATGGAGAGCACGCCCTTGTCCTCGGAACTCTCATCGTTGAAGTCGTTGAGCATCAAGTTAGTCTTCTTCAGATCATCCTCGTCCCTACCTAGTTTCTTCAATAACGAGTAAGGCATTAAGTTAACAGTGGCGCCACCATCGACGAGCATCCGAGAAATTGGCTTTCCATCAATGTGACCTTTGACGTAGAGAGGCTTCAGATGGCGAGTCGAGTCCTCGGGCTTCTAAAAAATGGCATTGCGTGGTCCGAGGTTCATTTGAGTGACCTCGGCCTCGTCCTGCGGTAGGGCGAACTCGGCGGGCAGTGTGACGACGTTGATGTCCATCGCCTGGGGTATGGGCCCCTTGGTGACTGGCAAGTAGTCGTTGTCGAGCATGTCGTCGTCGTCGCTCGGACTAGGAATCGGGTTGGTCATCTCAACCGGCTTTATCCTCCATACCTGTTTTGTGGTTGGCTGAGGGCGGATTTTTTCAAAGATAGCGCCGCGCTTGTCCTCGGCTTTCTTCTCGTGCATCTCCTATGCCCGTAGTTGTTGCAGACATCTCTTTTGTGATTTGTACATGCCTGGAGGTGCCCAAGATTGTTGTGGCTTGGTGCTAGGTGCTATTGCCTGGCTCCTGTCAACTCTGGCCGAAGTGGTATTGCCCCCTTTGGCCTCGTGCACTCTGTATTCATAGGGGCCTTCGCTGCGGACCCCGGTAGTCAGATCGGCCCTGCTCGACCGATCGAACCAGGCTTTGGCGCGTGCTTCGGCCGAAGCACGGGACTCACCTCCGTTAGACATTGGCGATAAGGCCTTCGGGATTGGGACTTCCTGAGACCCTACTCTGATTGCGATCGCCTCGAACTCCCTTTCTCCGGCCTCCTCGCGCCTCTACTCTTCAACTTCACTCTGCACGGGCCGATTCGGAGGTACCACGGACAGCCTGTGGATGATGCCTCCCTCCACTGCGTCTGTTTGTCCCTACCATTCATAATACCCCGAAGGAGAACAAGGCATAGCGTTAAGTTGCGGAGGGTACTCCGGCTGGGATACTTACGGAGCCCACGGAGTTCCTGCCCAACTGTACGGTAGAGGCATCAGCGGCTCTACGGGCCTCGCCCACTGTGAGCCGAACCCATTACCTGGAGGGGGTTCAGTAGAGTCAACGGTGTCTTAGACCATATCAGTGAAGGGTCCTTCCAGGCTGGAGGCATGTTTGGCCAGTGCGGGCCGAAGCCTCCTGTCAGAGAGCTCATCCAAAGCGGTGTGGGGTTTGGCCATTGGGGACCGAAGTTACTTTACGGGGAGTTCGGCCATTAAGGCTCGAAGCCACCATGCGGAGTGTCAGGCCACTGTGGCCCGAAGCCGCCGAGCGGAGGGTTCGGCCGCTTCGGTCTGAAGCCACCCTCCAGAAGTCTTGGGCCCTTCGGTTGTCTTAGTTTTTTAGCGCGGGACCTGCTTCCTTGGCTTTTCTTTGATGCTTGTTCAACATCATATTGTACGTTACCTTCGGTCTCTTGTGAGCCTTAGCCGGAGGGATGTTAATGTTTTGTTTCCACACTCCTACCTCAGGGTTCTTTGGTATGATCGTGCGAGTGCGCGGCTCTCCAACAATTACATCTTTCCCTTTAGTCAACTCGGCCTGTTCTGGCCAAATCAATACTTTTTTCTCACCTAGGTCGACGGTGTTGACGGGAAAAGGATCTTTGTCCAGCTTCATCTATGGATTATGGTCTATCTTCAATCGTCCTTCTTCTATGGCCGATTGGACCTTCCGTCAAAAAACATTTCAATCGTTAGTATTATGTGAATGAGAGTCATGCCACTTATAGTACGGATGCTTCTTCAACTCATCGGCAAATGGAATGACTTGACCTTTAGGCAACCTGAGAAGCTGGTTCTTTAAGAGAAAATCAAATATTTTATCACACTTAGTTATATCGAATGAGTACTTGACCTCACTAGGCTGATTCTTTGTGGGAGACGACTGTAATTCGGAGCAAGTGATAGGTTTACTCTTAGCGTTCCAAACCCATTCGGTCGCGTACATGTTGGTTGAATCCTCCTCTTGTGATTCCTCCTCGTCGGAGCGTTCCATGATGTGGATTTCAGCCCTAGGCTTGTTAAACGTCTTAATGAACTTTTTATCTTTGGTTCGGCCTTCTTGGACTAGAGCTTGCTGTAAAACTTGGCTAACTTCTAAAAAGTGTTGGTTGTCTAATCTTTCTTTAATCTTGGAACACAACCCATTAAAAGCTAGTTCCGCCAAGTCCCTTTCTGAAATGTTAAGGCTGAAACATCGGTTTCTAGTATCCCTAAAACGCTTGATGTACTCAGAGGCGTTCTCGTTAGATTTCTGTCTAACCGATGTCAAGTGTGAAAGCCTGAGTTTTGTTTCACCTGTGTAAAAGTAATCATGGAATTTCCGTTCTAAATCATCCCACGTCTGAACAGAGTTCGGCGGGAGCGCCGAAAACCAAGTGAAAGCGGTGTCAGATAGCGAGAGAGAAAATAGTCTGACTTTTAGAGCGTCTATCCCGCTAGCTTCTCCACACTGTGCTAAAAATTGACTAATGTGCTCTAGTGTGGTTTTGCTACCCTCGCCGTCGAACTTAGTGAATTCGGGAATTATATAGCCACGGGGGTAGGGTATTGTGTCGAGGTGGTCGGGATATGGCTTACAGTAAACCCTAACCTAACCCTTAGGCACGAAGCCGGCACACTCCCTTAATAGTGCGTGGATCCGTTCCTCTAGGTCATCTTGGCCTGCTACCTTTGCACGTCTCTCGTGCGGGGGCACGACACGCGACGGGATGTCGGCGTATCGGCCATAGGCCTCTTCCCTACGTGCTATTTGTATGACGTGCTCGTGCCCGGGTGCCTGCGCATGTGGTGCGGGTAGCACGGGCACTGGCGCAGGTGGTGGTGCGTGGTATGCGGTGCTAGTTTGGCCGTAAGCATACTGATTAGTCTCAGCCATAAGTGTTGAGGCCGGAGATGTAACGGTCGTGCCAGTGTTACCGTCAGTTCTGTTGTACACATGATTTACCGGAGGCGCACTAGCAATAGGGACTGGGGGTATGGCCTCAGTAAAGTCGAACCATCTAAGAGTTGCCTCTACTTGGGAGCTAACTGCCGAATCTAAACGGTTGGCTAGCGAAGCGCTGATGGCCTGATCTACTGATGCGGCTATTGTCTGCTCAATTTCTAACGAAGATAAACGAGGCGATACGGGTGTTACCTGGACCCAAGCAAGGTCGGGGGTGATGATGTCACGTTTGATGAACCCTGCGCGTGTCTTGACGTCGCCCCCAAACATCATGTCTTGGAGCACTTTCAACTTTGCCTCGATCTCTGCTCGGTCTTCCACGGGAATATCTTCAAGAGTAGGTGTTAAGATGTTGCGGTTGTCGATATCCATGCCTCCTATGGTGTCCATCGGTGGTGTAGACGTAGTAGTCGATGTAGGTGTACCAGTGGCCGATGTAGACGTACCCGTCATGTTGGCATAGCTTTTCCCCAGTGGAGTCGCCAAAAAGTGTGTTGACACGAAAACGTACCCCCGCACTTGGGTCAGTTCAACGATTCAAAAGTGTGTGGATACTTAGGGACAAGCCTAAGCGTAACACAGCACCGACATCATGTTCCGACTACCCTTAGTTGTGGTAAGGGGGTGGAGTCGCCAGGAAATCAGATCACACAAAATAATCCAATTAGCCGAAAGAAATATATTAAATAGAATAAATCAGCAAACCGGTCGGAGCCTATCTGCTTCGAAGTGTGGTGCAAAGGGGGTCGCCGAAGTATACCTTCAGCGTCTGGTGCGAAGTGTCTTGCCGAAGGGTACCTCCAGCATTTGGACTATTCTGGCCGAAGATGAACGCCGAACAGATCTAGATGCGACAATCACCTCCCAACAGCAGGGCTCAGCATGAAGTCTCCGATATAGAATAATGACTCGCAACGCGTGGGCGTGACTTCGTCTAGAGCGGAGTACGAGTGTGGCGAAGCCTGTCGTGATGAAGTGTGCTGGCGAAGCGTGCGGTCGAAGCAGCGGTCTCGCTGAAGGGTGTTCTGGCAACTTCCAAAACCGATCTCTCAGCTCCGTACAAGTAACATCCCAAAGAATTAAAAGTAAATAAAATAAAGAAAATGGATTTTCTGGAATATAAAGGATTTATTTCATTAGAGAAAATACTAAAAGCAACCTATTAAAGCCAAACAAGGGAAAATACTTCAAATTTTAACTTGGAAAATTTATGGTGGAATCTAGAGACAAAGACATAATTTTAGGAATTTTTACAAATTTTTATCCATAGTGATTCAACCCTTAATCAAATTAATGAATTACTGGAATTATTTTAATTGAAAAATACATTTAAAATCCTATTGGGCCGCCAACCCCCAATCTGCCTCAAACACGGCCCAACCCAACGCCGCGCCACTGCCAGGTGGGGCCCACTTGTCGGCGCACACCCCCTCTCTCTTCTCCCACGCCCACGTCAGCTTGGCCCACCCGTCAGGCACTCCCCCTCGCCTTCGGTCCCTGGCAACTGTGGCCCGCCTGTCGGCACTGTTGGCTACGCACTCGGCCACTGACAGGTGGGGGCCACCTGTCAGGTTTGTCTTCTTCGTTGGAAGGTGATCACCCCCTTCCATACCGGCGACCACTTTCCGTTTTCTCGCCGCCGACCACCCCTATCCGCCGAGATCCGCCTCAGACTTCCTTCATCCGACCCCGGCGATCTCTTTCCCTTCTTAGCCGATGCATATTCTCGTATGTGGAAGCTTGGCCGTGAGATTGGAAACCCTCACCGGAAAATGGGGAAACTCTCGGTTCCCTTCCGTTTGGCCGCCGCTGACGACCCTATTTAACCCCCTTCGAGCCACCGCACACCGCCACACCCCGTAGCCCAAGCCAGTGCATTCCAGAGCACCACCACCCACTTTTTGGCCTTCACCTCTGCTTCGCCTCTAGCCGCCGCTCACCGCTGACACAAGCCGCCATTGTCCACGCCACCGCCACCGTCGAAATCGTCGTCGACCGCCCGTCCTCGGCCATGTCTCTGTTGTCCATGAGGACCACCTGATAGCCATCGCCGTCGTCGACCCGAAGCCCTCCCTCATCTACCCTCGCCGCCAGTCGCCGTCAGTCACCCGCCGTCGCCATCTCCGGTACCATCACACTCCCCTTGTTCCCCTCGTTCCATTTCCGCCGGTAGCTAGACCCCTAGGCGCTCGCCGTCACCGTCGCCGCCGCACCCGAACCCACCGGCGCTGGGGACGAAGGGGGCAAAGTACCCCTTACACGCGTGCCGTGTTGGACGGCACCCTGTCCTCACGATCGTGATCAAAGGACTGAGATTCGGGATTTAATCTTGGCCCTTGATCTGGTCAAAGCGGTACGGGGCCATCTGGGCCGTCCGTGACCACTCGAACCCTCCCGCCTCACGCCTGGCCCTTGGATCTTGATCGAACGGCTCAGGGCGATCGGGTCCACGCGCACAGTACAACGGTTCACCGTGGGCCTGGCTCACCATGGACCAGAACTCATTTTCTGTTTAAAATTAAAATTCAGAAATTGATTTAAACTTTGAAAATTCATAACTTGCTCATTTTAACTCCAAATTTCACCATTAAAATTTTGTTAAATTCCTCTTTTTATTCTCTACAGATTTATGCCATAAAAACAGTATGTTACTTTGGAACAAAATATTCTTATTAAATAAATGAATAAAATCCCTTTAGGAATAAAATTCATAACTCAATAAGTAAATCAGGAAAATCCCTAAAATTTAATCCTTAATATTTTCAGCATAACATCAGAATAAAAAGGATTAATTCCCATTATGTAAAACCATAAACTTGTATGTTTATACTTTGTGCTATTTTGATTGTTTATTGAATGCTATGTTTAATTTTTCCGTATCGAGAAGACTACGAGATCGTCGAGGAGCCGGAGTTTTACCACGAGGTTCCACCTTCACCATTTACTGAGCAAGGCAAGTCACAACCCCCATTTTGATCATCATTGAGCCCATGTTTTAATAAATTATCGCTATAACTCATAGGATAATATTGCATTAGTCTAATCTCAAGCCTTACACTATATTTATTAGATCCCCGTCCTTGTGTGTAAACCCAAGCCATGCTTATTGAGCCTACACTCCTTATCACACTACAATATTATATTAGCTAGTATCTAATGTACCGACACAACTGCTATAGGATAAAAATCATGAGTCGTAGATAGATGGATTCTATTATATGTATTTCCCTGTTATTCTCGTCTCTAGACTCTGGTGGAGTTGGCTATGTTATAAGTATGGTGGGTTCCGGGTGCAAGCTAGGGCATTGGCTGGTCACACCCGGAGCACTATAAGGACCGGTCTGCGGGATCTGTTGCAAAGCACTTCCGTACTAACCACAAGTCTAATGGGTAAGTCCTAACTGGAAGTATGGAACAAACCAACTCGATGCACCATAGTGGAGGGGTCAAGGGGCAACCTGCGGGTGACTTGTACCGACGTGGCTTAAGGGGGGTATGGTGTTGGATCGACGCATCGGGGCACCATATGAAACCCATAAGAGGGTGCTGTCGGGTCGAGGCGTCCCATATGGAAGGTTTTGGCATGAGTTCCCGTGGTATGGGTCATCTCGTTACACTATGGTTTAAGGGATGAGTGCGTGCCTTGTGGGTACAGTGGTACACCTCTTATCAGAGTATTTAATCTTTTCGAAAAGTCGAGCCCATGGTCAAGGGTGGGTTGTGTGACTTCTCGTAGTTAGTTTACAATTGTTTGAATGTTTGAGTTATTCATGGCATGTAAGGACTGTTGAGCGAGGGTGGGCTGACTGTACCCCTCGAGTTAGAAGATGATGCATACACATGTTTACTTTTTTGTATTAATAACTTGATCACATTTAATTGCTTCACAAATATGCTTTTCCGCAAAATTAGCCACTACCTTCCTTGTTATTACTCTGCATTATATTTGCATCCGGTGGCTTGCTGAGTACGATTGTACTCACCCCCGTTGACTTACACCACTAGAGCCCGTCTAGTACGAGGAGGATGAAGGTCTGGAGTAGCGACCCAGTCAAGGCGAGACTGGAAGGAGGCATTCATCTAGGACCCTTATTTTATTAGTTTCTCTTCACTTTATCACTTTTGTACTAATATGGTCTACGAACCATGAATGCTTGTCGTATTGTACGCGGTCGTGTGATGAACGTCTTGTTTTATTGATTTTCTATGGAATTTCAATAAAGGTCCGTATTTATTAAATCTGGGCATTACAAGATGGTATCAGATCTGACTTGACTGTAGGAAGCCAAACAGACCTGACCTTAGGACTTATATTAACCGTATTTTCTTACAAACTACTTACTACCTCATCTTCTAGAGTTTTTACACCAAAAACTTCTCTCTTTTGTAGATGCCAGTTCATACCATGAGTGGGACTCTCCGCGATGAGGCTGGATTCGTCTGCGAGCTTCGCATGCTCGTCGACTTCCTCGGGTTCGTGCATGAGCCCGCGTTCCACGGGATCTTTCCCGATGTGAACGAGAGCTATTGCGAGGTCACGGTCATCATCCGCCCCTCCCCCACGCAGCCTGCATTCTACACCCATGGAGTCGGAGGACCTTCCTTCGTGGTGGCCAGCTAGCGCGCTGCTCTCCAGGCCCTCGCCGAGCTCAGGTTGGTCTACAACGGCAAGCTCCGCGACACCGTCTACCGTTTCATGCCCATGCGTACCCCTGGGAGTCACCGTATCATCTACATCAGCTCCCTCACTCAGCGCAACTCCTCCATCACCCGCACCATGAGAGTTTTGGAGGCTATGGACAATCTTCACACCGGGGCCGTCCTCGACGCAGATAGTCAACACGACACCATCGACTTCTACCGCCATTCATCAGAGAACCTAAACTGCGAGAACGCTGATCTCCGTCGCTATGTTCAACAGAACCACCACTTGACCACCGAGGTGGAGGAGTTGAGGCGTCAGAATGAGCTGCTACGCCAGAGTGTCACCGACACGACTCAGCTACACCACCAGATCTGAGAGCTGCAGAAGGACCTAGAGGAGGTCGCTCCTCTTCCGCCTCGCAAGTGGAAGTCTCTCCGGATCCCCATAGTTAGGCCCAAGAGGATCTCCCACAGTGCCCCTCCCGCCGGACCATCTAGCTCCATTACCCCTGCACCGACCCTCTCCGTCGAGCCAGCGATCGATTCATCCCCCGAGCTGCCTTAGACGTAGTTTTTACGGTTGTTTGTTTTCCTTTTGTTGCTTGGATTGTATTGCCACTCATGCAAAATATAAGGCATGGGTGAAGATTAAATAAGGAATCTAGGTGTAATAGTCTAAGTTCAAAACTTTTTGGAAATAAAACTTAGTCACATCCCCCCTAAATATATGTCTGTTTTGGAGAACTCCAGGATGACAAACACTCAAGGATCTGATGCTCCTCAGAAAAGAGGAGACAACGGAAATTTGCCCCAATGGGGAGCAACGGGGCAAAGGTAGGCCCCAGTCGCCAATCACCCAACTCTGGCTGAAATGATGGCCAATCAAAACCAGTTGATAGACACACTACTGAATCAGATGCAGGAGCAACAAGCTCAACTCTTCCGTCTGCACCAATTGCAGCCCGAGCCCCCACATCCCGCCACTCCCACTCCGGCACCAGCTTCATAGCTGTCGGAATTCCTCCACGTTCGCTCTCCCACTTTCTCCAGCACCACCAAACCCATGGAGGCTGGTGACTGGTTAAGGATGATTGGGAAGAAGTTGGATCTCCTGACCTACACTGAATAGGAGAGGGTAGCCTTCGCTGCCCACCAACTCCAGGGACCCGCCGCCGAATGGTGGGATAACCTATGTGAGACTCTGCCGGAGAGACACGTCCATACTTGGGCAGAGTTCTCCGCCGCTTTCCGCGCTTCCCACGTCCCCGACGACATAATTGCCCAAAAGCAGCAAGAGTTTAGGAACCTACAACAAGGAAGAAAGTCCGTGACTGAGTATTTGCACGAGTTTAACCGGCTGGCCCGGTATGCACCAGAGGAATTCCGTACAGATACGGCCCGACAGTCCAAGTTTCTTCGGGGGCTGAAGGACGTGCTTTCCCTTTAGTTGGTCTCCGGAGACTACGCCAACTTTCAGAAGTTGGTCAACAAGGCTATCATTCAGGAGACCGAGCAGAACAAGGTCGACCTGAAGAAGAAAAGAATGATCGCCTTCCGCCAGAATCAAGGAATGGCGCAGAGGCCACATTATGCACCTCCCCCACCGGCGCCCCAATATCATTCGTGCCCAGTTTATCGGCCCGCTCCACCCACCAACAACCCTGGAGCAGGACATCCTCGCCCCGCTCCCGCCGCACCAGCTGCTCCACTTGCCCCTGCCAAGAAAGCAGAGGTCCTGCGTGACAAGCACAGCAGGCCCATGATCTGTTTCAACTACCACCAAGAAGGGCATTACTCCCACCAGTGCCCCCACCCCAAGCGTCCGCAAGGAGTCGCGACCAATCCTGTCGTCCGCGCCCGCGTCAACCATGTCTCCGCCGAAGAAGCACAGGCTGCACCAGAGATCGTCATGGGTAAGTTCACCGTACATTCAACACCTGCGGTGGTCTTATTTGACACTGGAGCTACGCATTATTTCATTTCAACAACTTTTGTGGAAAAATATAACCTGAACAAATGCGAATTAGCAAGAACGGTACTGATAGCTACCCCAGGCAAACAAGCCCAAGCCCACTCTTATAGTCCGAGAGTATGGGTAGATATCCAAGGTACCATATTTTGGGCCGACCCTATTCTAATAGAATGCGAAGGTTTGGATCTGATTCTAGGAATGGACTGGCTCAACAAACATCAAGGGGTGATAAGATGTGCCCGAAGGCAAGTATCCGTGACCAGTGAAGAAGGAACGGTCGTCACCTTTTAGATGCCAAGTCAGAAGCCTAGTAGACCTCGCCTACACCAGATTACCTTGGAGGAAATACCAGTAGTCTACGAGTACCCGGATGTATTCCCGGAGGATTTACCAGGGATGCCACCCAAGAGGGACATCGAGTTCAGGATCGATCTAGTACCCGGAACCACTCCCATTTACAAGCGACCTTATCGCATGGCCGCCAATGAGCTAGCAGAAATGAAGCAGCAACTTGATGATCTTGAGAAGAAGGGATATATCAGACCCATCACATCCCCATGGGGAGCCCCCATCATCTTCATCGAGAAGAAGGAAGATAAGGCTAAGCGTATGTGCGTAGATTATCGAGCCCTGAATGAGGTAACCATCAAGAACAAGTACCCACTACCCAGGATCGATGATCTATTTGATCAGCTGAAAGGAGCCACTGTGTTCTCCAAGATCGACTTACGGTCCGGTTATCATCAGTTGAGGATTCGAGAGGAAGACATACCCAAGACGACATTCACCTCTCGCTATGGACTTTATGAGTGCACCGTCATGTCCTTTGGTTTGACCAACGCCCCGGCCTTCTTCATGAATATGATGAACAAGGTGTTTATGGAATACTTGGACAAGTTTATCGTGGTGTTTATAGATGACATTCTCATCTATTCCAAGGACAAAGAGGAGCACGAGACCCACATCCGATTGACCCTAGGAAAACTCAGGGAACATCAGTTGTACGCCAAGTACAACAAGTGTAAATTTTGGACAGCGGAAGTGAAGTTCCTAGGACACATTATCTCTGCGCAAGGGATCGCGGTAGACCCTGCCACCGTGGAAGAAGTTACAGATTGGCTGCCACCCACCAATGTATCTGAGATACGGAGTTTCCTGGGCTTAGCAGGATACTACCGACGATTTATCGAGAATTTCAACAAGATAGCCAAGCCTATGACCAAGCTATTGCAGAAAGGAGAGAAGTTTGAATGGACTCCCGAATGCGAGGAAAGTTTTTGGACCCTCAAGACACGGCTAGTGTCAGCACCCATACTGACCCTACGCGATATAAGGAAGGACTTCCATGTCTATTGCGACGCATCTCGCCAGGGTTTGGGATGTGTTCTTATGCAGCACGTTAAAGTTGTCTCGTACGCCTCTCGACAATTGAGACCCCATGAGGTAAACTACCCTACACACGACCTAGAATTGGCCGCTGTAGTGCATGCCCTGGAGATATGGAGGCACTATTTGGTTGGAAACCGGTGCGAAGTTTTTACGGACCACAAGAGTTTGAAGTATATATTCACGCAGCCGGATCTCAACCTTAGGCAAAGGCGATGGCTAGAATTGATAAAGGACTACGACCTAGGCATTCACTACCATCCCGGCAAAGCAAACATGGTAGCTGATGCATTAAGTCATAAAGGATATTGTACCGCCATCGTGATTCAGGATCACGCGCCTTTGTTATATAAGGAGATGGAAAGGTTAAACCTCGGGATAACCACAGGAGCCTACCTAGCCACCCTCGAGGCCCGACCAGTCCTATTCGAGCAGATCCATGAAGCTCAGTTGGAAGACCCGGACATAGCCGCAATTAAGAAGAACATGAGGCATGGCAAGGCCCCAAGATTTTTAGAAGACGAGAATGGCACCGTATGGTTCGAAACCAGGATCTGTGTGCCCGATAAACCAGAGATAAAGACCCTTATTCTAAGGGAAGCCCATGACACTCTGTACTCCATCCACCCTGGGAGTACAAAGATGTATCAGGACCTGAAGGAACAATATTGGTGGGTTAGCATGAAGAAAGAGATTGCTCAGTTCGTCGTAGAGTGTGACACCTGCCGACGAGTAAAGGTAGAGCACTAGAGACCAGCGGGGCTATTATAGCCACTTAAAGTGCCTGAATGGAAATGGGAAGAGATTGGTATGGACTTCATCACCCGACTCCCAAAGACCCAAGTAGGTTATGATTCCATATGGGTAATCATTGATCGGCTAACGAAGGCAGCCCACTTCATAGCCGTCAAGACGACCTTTAGTGGCCCTAAACTAGTAGAGTTGTATATGGCCCGCATAGTATGCCTCCATGGAGTACCTAAGAAGATAGTCTTCGATAGAGGAAGTCAGTTCATGTCTTGGTTCTGGAAAAACCTTCAAGAGGAAATGGGAACAAGACTAAACTTCAGCACAGCATACCACCCTCAAATGGATGGACAAACTGAGAGGGTGAATCAGATATTGGAGGATATGCTCCGAGCATGTGCATTGGAATTTGAAGGAACTTGGGACAAAAGTTTTCCGTACGCCGAGTTTTCGTACTATAACAGCTATCAAGCTAGCCTTCAGATGTCTCCATTCAAATCTCTATATGGACGCAAGTGCAGAACGCCTCTACTTTGGGATCAGACCGGTGAATCCCAAGTTTTTGGAACAGACATCCTTCGAGAAGCTGAAGAGAAAGTACGGATCATCCGAGATAGACTCAAGACAGCCCAATCTCGACAGAAGAGCTATGCGGACAATCGCCGTCGAGATTTAGCCTTTGAAGAGGGAGATCATGTTTACCTCCGAGTTACTCCCCTCCGTAGCACTCAACGGTTTAACATGAGAGGAAAGTTAGCACCTCGGTACATTGGACCTTTTCTCATTGACCGACGTCAAGGTGAGGTCGCTTATCAGTTAGAGCTACCACCCTCATTGGCTGGGGTACATGATGTGTTTCACATATCGCAGCTAAAGAAGTGTCTTCGAGTCCCAATAGAGCAAGTTGACCTTCAGCAATTGAATATACAAGAGGATCTTACCTATGTTGAGAAGCCCGTCAGAATCTTGGAAGTCAAGGAAAGGACCACTAGGAGTCGTGTCATCCGCTTCTGTAAAGTTTAGTTGAGCAATCATCCCGTAGAGGAGGCTACATGGGAAAAAGAGGAGGAACTAAAAGCGCAACATCCAGAGTTATTCGAGGATTGATCCGAATCTCGAGGACGAGATTCTCTATAAGGGGGATAGGATTGTAACATCCCAAGAATTAAAAGTAAATAAAATAAAGAAAATAGATTTTCTGGAATATAAAGGATTTATTTAATTAGAGAAAATACTAAAAGAACCCTATTAAAGCCAAACAAGGGAAAATACTTCAAATTTTAACTTGGAAAATTTATGGTGGAATCTAGAGGCCAAGACATAATTTTAGGAATTTTTACAAATTTTTATCCATAGTGATTCAACCCTTAATCAATTAATGAATTACTGGAATTATTTTAATTGAAAAATACATTTAAAATCCTATTGGGCCGCCAACCCCCAATCGGCGCATGCTCCCTCTCTCTCTTCTCCTGCGTCCGCGTCAGCTTGGCCCACCCGTCAGCCACTCGCCCTCGCCTTCGGTCCCTGGCAGCTGTGGCCTGCCTGTCGGCACTATTGGCTACGCACTCGGCCACTGACAGGCGGGGGCCACCTGTTAGGTTTGTCTTCTTCGTTAGAAGGTGATCACCCCCTTCCATACCGGCGACCACTTTTCATTTTCTCGCCGCCGGCCGCCCCTATCCACCGAGATCCGCCTCGGACTTCCTTCCTTCGACCCCGGCGATCTCTTTCGCTTCTTAGCCGACGCGTATTCTCGTATGTGGAAGCTTGGCCGTGAGATTGGAAACCCTCACCGGAAAATGGGGAAACCCTCGGTTCCCTTCCGTTTGGCCGCCGACGATGACCCTATTTAACCCCCTTCGAGCCACCGCACTCTGCCCACACCCCGTAGCCCAAGCCAGTGCATTCCAGAGCGCCGCCGCCCACTTTTCGGCCTTCACCTCTGCTTTGCCTTCGGCTGCTGCTCGCCGCCGACACAAGCCACCACTATCCACGCCACCGCCACCGTCGAAACCATCGTCGACCGCCCATCCTCGGCCACGTCTTCGTTGTCTGTGAGGACCACCGGATCGCCATCGTCGTCGTCGACGCAAAGCCCTCCTTCATCTACCCTCGTCGCCGGTCACCATCAGTCACCCGTCGTCGCCATCTCCGGTACAATCACACTCCCCTTGCTCCCCTCGTTCCATTTCCGCCGGTAGCTAGACCACTAGGCGCTCGCTGTCACCGTCGCCGCCGCGCTCGAACCCGCCGGCGCTGGGGACGAAGGGGGCAAAGTGCCCCTTACATGCGTGCTGTGCCAGACGACACCCTGTCCGCGCGATCATGATCAAAGGGCTGAGATTAAATCCCTTCGTGATTTAATCCTGGCCCTTGATCTGGTCAAAGCGGTTTGGGGCCATTTGGGCAATCCGTGACCAGTCGAACCCTCCCGCCTCGCGCCTGGCCCTTGGATCTTGATTGAATGGCTCAAGGAGCTGCTGCACCTGCGTTACGGACCGCGGCTGCGTTTTGCTCCATTGGCCTGAATTGGCAGAATGTCGGCGCACGGGCACGGTCGCTGAGTATCAGGATCAGTTCCAAGCGCTCCTTCCCCGTGCCGGCCCACTCACGGAGTCGCAGTGGGTTCAATTGTTCACCAGGGGCCTACAACCGCTGCTCAGCATCGACGTCCGGATCCAGAACCCCGAGTCCTTGGCCGCAACCATGAGCTTGGCCTGCCAATTTAAACTATAGGAGCAATTCACTGCCCCAACTGCTAGAGCGATGCCCCACCCTCTGTTGCCAGCCCCGGCCGGCCACCCGGCTCTGCCCACACCGCTGGGTGCTAAAGCAGCCACCCCCACAACCATCTCCGTTGAGGGCCGCCCCATCAAACAGCTCACCCCGTGTGGCGCCCCGATTTATCAAAATCGGAACATTATTGAATTTCATAAGAAAAACAATAATACAAGAGGTTCAACATACCATAAGTATTCATGGTACACAGACCATATTGTTACATCAGAGTTAAATAAAAATGATAATAAAAGTAGAATGCATGACGAACGCCTTCTTCAATAACTTTTCGCTTGACTGGGTCGCTACTCCAGACCATCTTTATAGTAGGCATCCTCTGAAGTGTGTTCAACGGGTATGAGTACAAAAGTACTCAACAAGCCACCGTAGATGCAAGTAATAATGCAGGATAATAACAAAGGAAGGATAATGGCTAAAAGTGCGGAAAAGTACATTTTTAGTTATTGCATTTAGTGTAGTCAAATTTTATCATGCGGAATAATAAACATGAACATCAATAACATCATCTAACTCGAGGAGTATGTTTTACCTCCTCGCACAACAGTCCTTACATGTCAATCCATCATGCACATCCATATCAAAAGTAGTCTAACTGTGGGATGTCACGCAACCCGCCCTTGACCGTGGGCTCGGCTTTTCGAAAAGATTTATGACTCTGATCAGAGGTGTACTACTGTACCCACAAGGCACGCACTCATCCCAAACACCAAAGTTTAACGAGATGACCCATACCATGGGAACTCGTGCCAAAACTTCAGCATGAAATGCTCCAAGCGATAACCACCCGCTCTAGGTTTCGCCGGCGCGCCGGGCCGCATCCTGGCTAACGTCGCACCCCCTTTTGTGCCACGTCGGTACAAGCCACCCGCAGGTGCTGCTTGACCCATCTCCAAATGGTGGTCTCGGTTTGGAACACTCCATACCTTAGTTAGAACTTACCCACTAGACTTGTGGTTAGTACGGAAGTGTATTGCAATGGATCCCGCCGACCGGTCCTTATAGTGCCCTAGGTGCTACCGACCAATGCCCTAGCTTGCACCCGAAACCCACCATGCATACACTCACAACTATAACTCTATCACCAACAACATTCCAGAGATAAGAATAATGGGGATCATATAACAGATTCCAAGTTACTACGACTCATTTTTAATCCTATAGCAATCGTGTCGATACATTGGACACTAGATAATAGTACTAATCATGTGGTGACAAGGGGTTTACGCTAGATAGCATGGCTTGGGTTGCACATCAAGGTCGGGGGATCCTAATAAATATATTGTAAGGGTTTCATTTGACTAATGCATGTATATTCTATGTGTTTTAGCGATAGTTTAATAAAACATGGGTTCGATATGCTCAAAGATTGTTTTGGTGACTTGCCTTGATCAGCAAAAGGGGAGGGAGGAACTTCCGGGAAGTATTCCGGCTCCTCGGCGGCGTCGTAGTCTTTTTAACATGAATAATAAACATAACATTCAATAAATAATGCAAAATCACACAACAAGCATAAAGGTTTTGATTGGGTTAATTTAAAGAAAACCAAGTTGTTAGGTTTGTGAAATTCATTTTATGAATAATTTAAAATGCATTATAATGAGATATTGTCCTTTATAAAAGGGATTTTAATTGTGAAATAATCTCATTTTAAGTTTTCTAACTAATTTAAAATAAGAGGTTCAGAGAAAACTTAGTGGTTTCATTATATTAACAGGAAATGAATAAATATAAATTTTACTGAAATTTAAATAATTAAATTTGAAATTTTCCTTAAAGGGCATTTGGATACTTTATTAAACAAACTTGAAATATCCAAAGTAAATATACTATTTTTATTGTATGAACATGTAGAGAATAATATTACAAATTTTCTGAAATTGAAATGGTAATTTTTGAAGTTAAAATGCGCCAGATATGAATTTTAGAATTTTAAAAGCATTTCTGGAATTTAAATTAAATCCAAAAAAGCCGCCGGTCCACGGTGAGCCGGGCTCACAGTGAACCCGCGCATATGCGCGTGCGCCGGATCGTGATCCACCGTTGGATCGTGATCGGGCGGTCACGGGGAGGCGGGGGAGTTAAAATAACATGGACGGCTGAGATTAAAACATCGAACCGGTACGCGATGGATGGCCCAGATCTATCGCGGGGTTTTAAATACTAATGGACGCACCAGATCACACCGTACCGCTTCGCCATGATCCAGCGCATCAGATTAAATCGCGAGACAATCTAACTTCCGCCGTTGGATCGGGATCGCACGGCCGAGAGCGAATCCGACACGGCACGGGTACTCAGCCCATGCCGATCGTCTTCTCCGACGACAGCGAGCGGGCTAGTGGCCACGGCGAGCAACGACGGCCCTAGCTAAGCCTAGAAACGGAAAGAGGACGCCTAGGGGAACACGTGGGTACCTTAGGCGAGGCGAGAGGTCGATGGAGCGTGGCCGGTGATGAGTGGAGGCGGCGAAGTGCTCCTCGTCGGCGATGGTGATCCAGTGGGGTTTGTCGACGGCGGAGGGGTGGCCGAGGTCGGTGAGGTCCTTGCGGTCACAATGGTGTGGTCGGCGAGGACGGAGGAGGTCACCGGTGATGGTGAGCGGTGACCGGAGTGCGGGCGGCGGAGGAGAGTTAAAAGTTGTAGAGGGGTCGTTCTGTTCGATCTTGCAGCGTGTGAGCGTGGGGGTCGAATGCGGGGTACCAGGGGGTTTAAATAGGGTCACCGGCGGGGGCAGAGGGGGTGCAATTGGCGGTGGCCGAGGGTTAACACGTTTAAACGCCGGCGAGCTTCGGTTTGCATGCAGATTCATCGAATCGGGATGCAATCGGGCTGGTTTTAATGGGGGAAATGGTCGGCGCGTTGAGGGGAATTCATTGCCGGCGACGGATTAAAGGGAGGGGACCGGCGGGGGCGGATCCGAGGCGGGATTAGGGCTTCGACCGACGAGGGGGGGATTTGGGGACGGATCCCGTGGGGAAGACGGGTCCGACAGGTGGGGGCCACCGAGAAACGGGCGCGAGCGAACGGGGTGGCGACTGACGGGTGGGGTCAGGCTCGGCCGAGCGAGGGAGCCGGTTGGCGCCGACAGGTGGGGCCGAGGTGTCGGGCGCGCCCGCTTGGAGGGTGGGGGTCTCTGATGAGTGGGGCCCGAGTGTCAGTCCGAGGCGCGCGGGGGTAACGGGCTGGGCCGGCCGGGAGAGAGAAAAGGGAGGGAGGGAGCCCGTTACTGTTTAAATGCTTTTCTGAATAAAAATAATTACAGAAAATGGATTAAAATATTTGGGCTACTTCCAAGGTTGATAAAAAAATTGTAAAAATTCTCAAAAATATATCCTGGCCTTAGGATCATATACAAAATTTCCTAGCCCTTGGTTTGGTCATTACATCTAGGTTTCAGTTCAAAAAGGTTAAGGAGGGCATTAAAGGTATTTCCAAAATAAATAATTCCAGGAAAATAGATTAAATAATGTTTTTATTTCTTTGAAAATTTGGTGTGTTACAAACCTATCCCCCTTACAAAGAATCTCATCCTCGAGATTGGAGCGCTACTCGAACAGCTCGGGGTATTGGGCTTTCAGCTCGTCTTCCTTTTCCCATGTGGCTTCTTCGGCGGGGTGGTTGTCCCACTGAACCTTGCAGAAGCGAACCACACGGCTCCTGGTTACTCTTTCCTTAGTATCCAGGATCTTGACGGGCTTCTCGATGTAGGTCAAGTCCTCTTGGACGTTGAGTTTGTTGGAGGTCGGCTAGCTCGGCGGGTACACGAAGACACTTCTTCAGCTGGGAGACGTGGAACACATCATGAACTCCTGCCAAGGACGGAGGCAGTTCTAGTTGATATGCCACTTCTCCTTGCCATCGGAGGATCTGAAAAGGTCCGACATAGCGGGGTGCTAGCTTTCCTTTCATGTTGAACTTTTGAGTGCCACAGAGGGGAGTGACTCGGAGATAGACATAATCACCCTCCTCAAAGGTTAGGTCTCTTCGTCGGTTATCGACATAGCTCTTCTGTCGGGACTAGGCTATCTTTAATCTGTCCCTGATGACCTTGACCTTCTCTTCAGCTTCTCTCAATATATCTGTCCCAAAAAGTTGTGACTCTCTGGTCTGATCCCAGAGCAACGGCGTTCTGCACTTGCGCCCATAGAGTGCTTCAAACGGGGACATTTGCAGGCTGGCTTGATAGCTGTTGTTGTAGGAGAACTCCGCATAGGGCAAGTTCTTGTCCCACATTCCGCCAAAGTCTAGAGCGCAAGCTCTAAGCATATCTTCCAGTATCTGGTTGACCCTTTCGGTTTGACCGTCGGTCTGAGGATGATAGGCGGTGCTAAAGTTCAGCCGGGTGCCGAGCTCCTCTTGAAGGTTCTTCCAAAACTTCGAGGTGAACTGACTCCCACGGTCAGATACGATCTTCTTTGGGACTCCGTGCAGGCACACGATCCGGGTCATATACAACTCGGCCAACTTGGCGACGGTGTAAGTTGTCTTGACGGGGATGAAGTGAGCCACCTTGGTGAGTCGGTCGACGATCACCCAGATAGAATCATGACCGGCTTGGGTCCTAGGTAGTCCCGTGATGATGTCCATCCCTATCTCTTCCCACTTCCATTTAGGGACCTTGAGAGGTTGTAATAGTCCAGCAGGTCTTTGATGCTCTGCCTTGACTCGTCGGCACGTGTCGCACTTGGCCACATACTCGGCTATTTCCCTCTTCATGCTGACCCACCAATATTTCTCCTTTAGGTCTTGATACATCTTTGTACTCCCGGGATGAATGGAGTATAGAGTATCGTGGGCTTCTTGAAGGATGAGGGTCTTCAACTCAGGTTTGTCAGGTACGCATATCCGGTTCCCGAACTAGATGGTACTATGCTCGTCCTTGGAAAATCTGGGGGCTTTACCCTTCCGCATGTTCTGCTGGATCTCCAAGATGTTCGGGTCTTCCTTCTACTTTTCTTGGATCTGGTCTATTAAGACAGGCCTAGACTCCAAGGCAGCGAGGTACGCTCAGGTGGTGATCCCTAAATTCAGCCTTTCCATCTCCTTGTATATCAAAGGGGCTTGGTCCTGTATCATGATGGCATTACAATACCCTTTTAGACTAAGGGCATCTGCCACCACATTTGCCTTGCCTGGATGATAATGGATGCCCAAGTCGTAATCCTTGATCAGTTCCAACCATCTCCTTTGCCTGAGGTTCAGGTCCGGTTGGGTGAATATGTACTTGAGGCTCTTGTGGTCGGTGAAGACCTCACACCGATTTCCAACAAGGTAATGTCTCCATATCTTCAAGGCATGAACCACGGCTGCTAACTCCAGGTCATGGGTTGGGTAGTTCAGCTCATGCGGTCTTAGCTGTCGGGAGGCGTAAGATATGACCTTCCCATCTTGCATTAAGAAACATCCCAATCCTTGGCGAGAGGCATCACAGTAGACGTGGAAGTCTTTTCGGATGTCTGGAAAAGTCGAATAGGGGCTGACACGAGCTTCTTCTTGAGGGTTTTGAAGCATTCTTCACAATCTGGGGTCCATTCAAATTTCACTTCCTTCTGCAGCAGTCTGGTCATAGGCTTGGCGATCTTTGAAAAATTCTCGATGAACCGACGGTAGTATCCAGCCAATCCGAGAAAACTCCGGATCTCGGTCATGCTCGAGGGCTGCAACCAGTTGGTTACTGCTTCCACAGTGGTTGGGTCTACAGCTATTCCTCCAGCAGATATGACATGGCCGAGGAAATTCACCTCAGATGACCAAAACTCGCACTTGCTGTATTTGGCGTACAGTTGCTGTTCCCTTAGCTTTCTGAGGGTCAGACGGAGGTGGGTTTCATGTTCCTCCTTGGTCTTGGAGTAGATGAGGATATCGTCGATGAATACCACGATGAACTTATCCAAGAACTCCATGAAAACATTGTTCATCATGTTCATGAAAAAGGCCGGGGCATTCGTGAGTCCGAATGACATCACAGTATACTCGTAGAGTCCATAGCGGGAGGTGAAGCAGTTTTGGGTATGTCCTCTTCTCTTATCCTCAATTTGTGATAACCTAATCTGAGGTCAATCTTGGAAAACACCGAGGATCCTTTCAGCTGATCGAACAGGTCGTTGATCTGAGGCAATGGGTACTTGTTCTTGATGGTTACGTCGTTCAAGGCCCTATAGTCCACACACATCCTTTTGGTCTTGTCCTTCTTCATGGCGAAGATGACCGGTGCACCCCAGGGTGAGGTACTCGGTCGGATGTACCCTTTCTGCTCCAGGTCTTCTATGTTACTCTTGACTTCGGCTAGCTCATTGGCGGCCATTCGGTATGGGTGCTTGGAGATTGGAGTGGTCCCGGGGACAAGTTTGATTCTGAATTCGATGTCCCGCTTGGGAGGCATTCCAGGTAGGTCCTCTAGGAAGACGTCCATGAACTCCTTGACTATGGGCACTTCCTCAAGGGCTAGCGAGTGAAGAGACGCTTCAAGTGGTTTGCGACTGGTCATCCGAAAAGTGACGGCTTCGCCTTCGGGGTTGGTCACTGTTACGGACTTGCTGGCACAGTCGATCACTCCCTTGTGCTTCATCAACCAATCCATCCCTAGGATGAGGTCCAGTCCGGTGCACTTTATGAGGACTGGCTCGGCCTGGAACAATACTCCTTGGATCTCTATCTTAACCTTAGGACTGTATAAGTGGGCTAAGGTTTTATTGCCTAGAGTGGCAATCATCATGGGGGTCGGTAGAGGGAGCACTTCTAAGTTATTGGTTTTCACAAAATCTTCCAAAATGAAGGAGTGTGTTGCTCCAGAGTCAAATAGAATCATAGTTGGTATGGAATTTGCGGCAAACGTACCGAGCACGACTTCGGGAGCCTCCTGAGCTTCCTCCGCGCTGATGTGGTTGACGCGGCCACAAACCACCTGGTTGGGTGCCGCGCCTTGGGGTGAGGACACTGGTGCGAGTAGTGCCCTTCCTTCCGGCAGTTGAAGCAAACGACCGGCCTCCTTGACGATCCTTCAAGATCGGGGCCTTGGCGGAGGGCGGCGGCTGAGTGGCCGGAGCTAGTGGAGCGGGGCGGGGATGCCCGGCGTTGGATCCACCGGCGGCCTGTAGGCGGGCCGAGGATGGTAGGCGGGCGCTGGTGGCGGAGGGACGAAGCGGGGCCTCTGGGAGTTTGCTTGTTGATGCTTGAAGGCGATCATCTTCCTCTTCTTGAGATCCAACTTGTTTTGCTCAGTCTCTTGGATGAGCGCTTTATTCACTAGCTGTTGGAAGTCGGCGTAGTCGGTAGCGATGAGCTGGATAGACAACTCATCCTTGAGTCCCCGGAGGAACTTGTCCTGGCGGAGGGCGTCGGTCCGCACCTCTTCTAGCGCGTAGCGTGCCAGACGGTTGAATTCATGGAGATATTCCATGACGGTCCGATTGCCCTATTGCAGGTCATGGAACTCCTACTGCTTGACCACGATAACTCCGGCGGGTACGTGGGCGGCGCGAAAGGTGATGGTAAACTCCGCCCATGTCACCACGTGGTCCTCTGGCTGGGACTCACGGTAGTTGTCCCACCACTCGGCGGCGGTACCTTGGAGCTGATGAGTGGCGAAGGCCACTCTCTCCCGGTCGGTGCAGGGAGGAGGTCCAGCTTCTTCCCTATGGTGCGGAGCCAATCTTTGGCCTCCATGGGGTTGGTGGTGCTAGAGAAAATCGGGGGACGCACGCGCAAGAACTCCGTGAGTTGGGGCGCGGGTGCGGGTGCTGGTGTGCGAGGGGCAGGCTCCACATTTTGCAACTGGTCCAACTGAGCCTGTTGGTGCTGCATCTGAGTGAGGAGGGCGGTGATCAGCTGGTTTTGATTCGCCATCATCTCCGCCAAGGTGGGGTGGTTGGCGGATGGCGACCCAGTCTGTCGTGGGCCCGTTGCACCCCAGTTGGGCACAACGCCTTCAGGAAAGCCGTGGCTTCCCCCTTCTCCATTGTTGGAGCCAGTGTTCTGGTTGTCAGCCATCTTCTGAACATATAAAAGCTTAGTACATAAGGTAAAAAGATAATGAAACAAGCATTTTAATCAAAACGGCCCATCGAGGCTCACATATATATATCTCAAAAAAAGTTATTACATTCATGCTCTTATTTTATTCTACCTACAACACAAGTTGTTACAGGTAGCACCACATACACAAAAATTTTATTCATTCATCAATCAACGATGGCTATCGCCTACTCGCCATCGAAGGCGGTCTCCGTACTCTCGGAACCACGAGCACGCGGGTCCTGAGGGACGGTGGGCTCGAGAAAATTCTCGATTATTGGGTCGGAGATGAGGCCGGGGCGCGGTGCAGGGGCGCTGGCGGTGGATGGTCCAGCGGTCGAGGGGTGTGGCGGGATTCTCTTGGGGCGAGGGGCAGGCTCACGGATGGGCTTCCTCTTCCTCGGGAGGAGGGGAACCATCTTCGCGATATCCTTCTGCAGCTACATGATCTTCCGCTGCAGCTCGCCATTCTGTTGGATCAAGTTCTTCGTTTCCTCACGAAGAAACTCAACCGCCTCATGGTGCTGGAGGGCGACGCGTTGGCACGCGACGTCGAAAGTCAGGCCTCCAAGCGCTATAGTGTAGGGCGGCAGATGCTCTCCAGAGCCGTGGACGGTGAGGCAGACATCGCAAGGCCCGGCAAATTCTTCCAGGTACACCCCCTGGAATTCGGGCTCGAAGAGGAACCCGAGGAAAGTGAGCATCATGCATAGCTCCCTGACGAAGCCCTCGTAGTGGCGGCAGTAGCTGTGCACTTGATAGACAGGCATCTACAAAAACAAGTTGAAGAAAAGTGAGGAGAGGAACAAAGTTTATAAAGTAGATTTTCGAGAAATAATTTTCTGCAGCTATTGGCTAGGCTGGTCTGTTTGGCTTCCTACAGTCAAGTCGGCTCTGATACCATCTTGTGGCGCCCCGATTTATCAAAATCGGAACATTATTGAATTTCATAAGAAAAAAATAATACAAGAGGTTCATCAGGCAACAATCGTACATACGACAAGTATTCATGGTACACAAACCATATTATTACATCAGAGTTAAATAAAAATGATAATAAAAGTAGAATGCATGACGAACGCATTCTTCAATATCTTTTCGCTTGACTGGGTCGCTACTCTAGACCATCTTCATAGTAGGCATCCTCTAAAGTGTGTTCAATGGGTATGAGTACAAAAGTACTCAACAAGACACCGTAGATGCAAGTAATAATGCATGATAATAACAAAGGAAGGATAATGGCTAAAAGTGCGGAAAAGTACATTTTTAGTTATTCCATTTAGTGTAGTCAAATTTTATCATGCGGAATAATAAACATGAACATCAATAACATCATCTAACTCGAGGAGTACGTTTTACCTCCTCGCACAACAGTCCTTACATGTCAAACCATCATGCACATCCATATCAAAAGTAGTCTAACTGTGGGATGTCACGCAACCCGCCCTTGACCGTGGGCTCGGCTTTTCGAAAAGATTTATGACTCTGATCAGAGGTGTACTACTGTACCCACAAGGCACGCACTCATCCCAAACACCAAAGTGTAACGAGATGACCCATACCACGGGAACTCGTGCCAAAACTTTAGCATGAATTGCTCCAAGCGATAACCACCCGCTCTAGGTTTCGCCGGCGCGCCGGGCCGCATCCCGGCTAACGTCGCACCCCCTTTTGTGCCACGTCGGTACAAGCCACCCGCAGGTGCTGCTTGACCCATCTCCAAATGGTGGCCTCGGTTTGGAACACTCCATACCTTAATTAGGACGTACCCACTAGACTTGTGGTTAGTACGGAAGTGTATTGCAATGGATCCTTATAGTGCCCCGGGTGCTACCGACCAATGCCCTAGCTTGCACCCGGAACCCACCATGCATACACTCACAACCATAACTGTATCACCAACAGCATACCAGAGATAAGAATAACAGGGATCATATAACAGATTCCAAGTTACTACGACTCATTTTTAATCCTATAGCAATCGTGTCGATACATTGGACACTAGCTAATAGTACTAATCATGTGGTGACAAGGGGTTTAGGCTAGATAGCATGGCTTGGGTTGCACATCAAGGTCGGGGGATCCTAATAAATATATTGTAAGGGTTTCATTTGACTAATGCATGTATATTCTATGTGTTTTAGCGATAGTTTAATAAAACATGGGTTCAATATGCTCAAAGATTGGTTTGGTGACTTGCCTTGATCAGCAAAACGGGAGGGAGGAACTTCCAGGAAGTATTCCGGCTCCTCGGCGGCGTCGTAGTCTTTTTAACATGAATAATAAACATAACATTCAATAAATAATGCAAAATCACACAACAAACATAAAGGTTTTGATTGGGTCAATTTAAAGAAAACTAAGTTGTTAGGTTTCTGAAATTCATTTTATGAATAATTTAAAATGCATTATAATGAGATATTGTCCTTTATAAAAGGGATTTTAATTGTGAAATAATCTCATTTTAAGTTTTCTAACTAATTTAAAATAAGAGGTTCATAGAAAACTTAGTGGTTTCATTATATTAACAGGAAATGAATAAATATAAATTTTACTGAAATTTAAATAATTAAATTTGAAATTTTCCTTAAAGGGCATTTGGATACTTTATTAAACAAACTTGAAATATCCAAAGTAAATATACTATTTTTATTGTATGAACATGTAGAGAATAATATTACAAATTTTCTGAAATTGAAATGGTAATTGTTGAAGTTAAAATGCGCCAGATATTAATTTTAGAAGTTTAAAAGCATTTCTGGAATTTAAATTAAATCCAAAACAGCCGCACTGTGAACACGCGCACTGTGCGCATGCTCCGGATCGAGATCCACCGTTGGATCGCGATCGGGCGGTCACGGGTGAGGCGGGGGAGTTAAAATAACGTGGACGGCTGAGATTAAAACATCGAACTGGTACGCGATGGATGGCCCAGATCCATCGCAGGGTTTTAAATACTAATGGACGCACGAGATCACACCGTACCGCTTCGCCACGATCCAACGCATCAGATTAAATCGTGAGACAATCTAACTTCCACCGTTGGATCGGGATCGCACGGCCGAGAGTGAATCCGACACGGCACGGGTACTCAGCCCATGCCGGTCGTCTTCTCCGATGACGGCGAGCAGGCCAGAGGCCACGGCGAGTGACGGCGGCCCTAGCTAAGCCTAGAAACAGAAAGAGGACGCCTAGGGGAACACGTGGGTACCTTAGGCGAGGTGAGAGGTCGACGGAGCGTGGCCGGCGACGAGTGGAGGCGGCGAAGTGGTTCGGGCTCCTCATCGGCGATTGTGATCCGGCGGGGTCCGTCAACGGCGGAGGGGTGGCCGAGGTTGGTGAGGTCCTTGCGGTCACAATGGTGTGGTCGGCGAGGACGGAGGAGGTCACCGGTGATGGTGAGCGGTGACCGGAGTGCGGGCGGCGGAGGAGAGTTAAAAGTTGTAGAGGGGTCGTTCTGTTCGATCTTGCAGCGTGTGAGCGTGGGGGTCGAATGCGGGGTACCAGGGGGTTTAAATAGGGTCACCGGCGGGGGCAGAGGGGGCGCAATTGGCGGTGGCCGAGGGTTAACGCGTTTAAACGCCGACGAGCTTCGGGTTGCATGCAGATTCATCGAATCGGGACGCAATCGGGCTGGTTTTAATGGGGGAAACGGTCGGCGCGTTGAGGGGAATTCATTGCTGGCGACGGATTAAAGGGAGGGGACCAGCGGGGGCAGATCCGAGGCGGGATTAGGGCTTCGGCCGGCGAGGGGGGATTTGGGGGCGGATCCCGTGGGGAAGATGGGTCCGATAGGTGGGGGCCACCGGGCAGCGGGCGCGAGCGAACGGGGTGGCGACTAACGGGTGGGGTCGGGCTCGGCCGAGCGAGGGAGCCTGTTGGCGATGACAGGTGGGGCCGAGGTGTCGGGCGCGCGCGCGCGGAGGTAGGGGGTCTCTGACGAGTGGGGCCTGGGTGTCATTCTGAGGTGCACGGGGGTAACGGGCTGGGCCGGCCGAGAGAGAGAAAAGAGAGGGAGGGAGCCCGTTACTGTTTAAATGCTTTTCTGAATAAAAATAATTACAGAAAATGGATTAAAATATTTGGGCTACTTCCAAGGTTGATAAAAATTTGTAAAAATTCTCAAAAATATATCCTAGCCTTAGGATCAAAAAGGTTAAGGAGGGCATTAAAGGTATTTCCAAAATAAATAATTCCAGGAAAATAGATAAAATAATGTTTTTATTTCTTTGAAAATTTGGGGTGTTACACCCCGACAGAACAAGAAGAGCGCCACCGCTTCGAGCTCTGTTACAATTGCGACGAGAAGTTCACCAGGGGCCACAACCTGGTGTGCAAATGCCTGTTCCTCCTCACAGAGTGTGAGGAATAGGACGACGAGGCAGACATAGAGACCACCGAGGATGTGGGGCCTAAAGATGCGCCCGTGTTCTCCTTCCAGGCCCTAGCTGAGGTTGCCTTCACCGACACGATGCAAATACAGATCAGGCTTGGGTCCACGTCACTCGTCACCCTGCTGGACTCCGGTAGCACCCACAACTTCATCTCGGAAGTCGCTGCCCTTCGGACCAGACTGCCCCTACAGCACCAACCGCGCCTCACCGCTATGGTTGCCAACGACGAACGTGTCGTGTGCATCAGCGTCATCCGCGCCGCTCCACTGACCATCGGGGGCGCTTCGTTCCCCGCTGATCTCTATGTCATGCCCTTGGCGGGGTACGATGTCATCCTCGACACCCGGTGGTGGCTCACCGGGCTCGGGCCGATTGTGTGGGATTTCAGCAACCGAGCGGTATCATTCATGTACTAGGGCCGCACTTTCTGTTGGCAGGGGCTGGAGGGCCCGCATGCACCGATCGTGAGCATGACCACGGCTAGTAGCTCGCTACTCAAGGAGCTCTTGGCGGACTTCGACGATGTCTTCAGCGAGCCGCACGGCATGCCCCCATCACACAGTCGTGACCATAGCATCACCTTGGTGCCAGGGGCGCCACCGGTGGCCGTTTGGCCATACCGCTACCCCGCTTTGCACAAGGACGAGCTGGAGCGTCAATGTGCATCCATGCTAGACCAAGGGATTATTTGGCGCAGCATCTCGGCTTTCTCCTCCCCGGTCCTCCTCATCAAGAAGGCGGACGACTCTTGGTAGTTCTGCGTCAACTACCGCGCACTAAACGCCACCACCATCAAGGATGCTTTTCCTATTCCGGTCATTGACGAAATCCTAGATGAACTCCATGGCGCCTGATTCTTCACCAAACTCGACCTCCAATCCGGCTATCATCAGGTCCGCATGAAGCCGGAGGACATCAACAAGACCACGTTCCGAACGCATGACGCCTTCTGAGTTCCTAGTCATGTCGTTCAAGCTATGCAACGCCCTGGTCACATTCCAGTCACTCATGAACGACATGCTGCACGCCTTCCTCCGCCGATTTGTGCTTGTCTTCTTTGACGATATTTTGATATACAGTACCTCTTGGGTGGACCACCTGCGTCATCTCCACGTCGTCCTGGTGGTGCTCCGCCAACACCATCTCTTCGTCAAGCGCTCCAAGTGTTCTTTCGGCATGGACTCTATCGCATACCTCATACACACCATATCCGTGACGAGGGTGGCCATGGATCTAGCCAAGGTGCAGGCCATCCAGGACTGGCCTCAACCACGCTCGGCGTGAGCAGTGCGCGGCTTCCTCGGACTAGCCGGGTACTACATTAAGTTCGTCCACAACTATGGAACCATCGCGGCTCCTCTCACAACTCTTCTGAAGGATGGGTTCACCTGGAACGACGATGTAGCAGCGACTTTCAGCAAACTCAAAGGGGTGGTTACGTCAGCCCCAGTACTGACACTACCGAATTTTGCCAAACCATTCGTTGTCGAGTGCGATGCGTCGACCTATGGCTTCGATGCGGTGCTGATCTAGGAGGGTCACCCCATAGTATTCTACAGCAGGCCGGTGGCACCACGCCATCACTCGCTCACCGCTTATGAGCGAGAGCTCATCGGCCTTGTCCAGGCCGTACAACATCGAAGGTCGTACCTGATGAGGACATCAACGGCTGGGATATGACCATGCTTATGCATTATAATAAACAAGCCAAGGTGCATGCATTCTATATTATATTTACATTTTATTTATTTAAACAATGTATGCTACACCATGAAATGTGTTGCTATTCAATTACAGAAATACTTACATGGATCAAGCGACATATTGAGAGTACATCAAGGGAATGGAACATAATGAAAGTTGATTGGGGACCAAGGATAGTATAAAAGTTTGGGACGTCACCTTTGTACCAAGAGAAGGTGGAGATAAAGTTCTACACGTTTTCAATTCGGACTCGAACTGCTGAGACAACACCAGATTCAATCATGCATAACTATTACATGGAAGCTCCAATTTGGATGATCTTTAACGTTTTGGAAAGCTTGCGAAGTCCTCTTTCCAACCGATCCAGCCACACCTCCAAATTCTATCCGAGGAGAGCGCAATCATCAAAACAATGTGTGTTCCTTTTCTAGTCCGAACCATTTAAGCCCATGGGCCTTGTAACCGAGGTGTATTCATCTAGGGTTACTTTTGGCCGACCTCCACATGTCCCTAGCCTTATAAATACCCCCCTAGCCACCACCTTTAGAGGGGAGTTTTGTTTAGATCAAAGTTTAGCCTCGCTACTTTGCCGTGTAATCCCGTGATCGTCTAGTTTGCCGGATACACGTTACAGAACTCCACCTTATTATCAATCTGAGTTGTTTGTTTATCTTATTCTTGCTTGTTCTTCAATTGCTTGCAGGAACAAATACCCTCGTGGTTGGATTGATCATGCTGCCACAAGGACACGACAACCTCCGGAGTTGGTGTATCGATCGCTAAGGCGCAACACAAACGTCTTGTCCGGTTGTAGTCGGATCGTCAACATCATCTCCCTCTAATCGAACTTATCTTATCCTCTCATCGAAATATCAGGACACTCCTTCCCACATCAGTACCTATGGGGGCATCATTTCACCGTCAAGACAGACCACTACAACCTCAAGTACCTGCTCGACCAGTGCCTCGCCACAATTCCACAACACCATTGGGTCGGCAAGCTTTTAGGCTTCAATTTCACCGTCAAATACAAGTTTGATTCCATGAACACTGTGGTTGACGCCCTCTCCCGCCATGACACTGAGGAGGGTGCCTTCATGGCGATTTCGGTGCCTCGCTTCGACTTCATCGTCCGTCTTCGTCAAGCACAAGCCACGGACCCGGCACCGGTCGCCATCCACGACGAGGTCCGCGCAGGTACACGCACAGCGCCCTGTGAGAAACCATGTTGAAGAACATAGGTTTGATACTCCAAATGTGATGAGTGATTGTCAACGGAATTCAAAGAAGAAGAAGAGAAATGAAGACCTGCTGAGTCTGAGGCCGCGTGTGACTCAGGTACACGGGCAGCGAGCGACAGTCGGGTAGAGGAGCCGCGGAGTCGGGCTGGCCCAATCCGGGTACATGGGCTAGGAGCGGCAGATGATCCACTGGTCTGTTGACTAGGTTTGACTCAGGTATACGGGTGGCGAGCGATTGCCAGGCTGAGGAAGCTGCGGGGTCGGGTCGGCCCAATCCGGGTACCTAGTGTGAAGACGGTGGACGCTTTGTCAGTTTTGGCGCAAAACTAACAACCTACGATTATTTTGTTTTAGGATATTAATATTTAGTTTTTTTAAGTTTAGAATATTTTTATTTGAGTCAGGAGATTTTTCTAAGAATATTTTAGTAATTTTCAGAATTTATTTTAGAGTCAGTGTTAATTTACCCTAGGGGTAAATTAGTCTTTTCATGTATTAGGAGTCACCTATAAATAGGCCCCTATCCCCCCTGGGGATAGATGACTGTTTTTCATAGATTAATCTACAGTCCACCGATAGTTTTCGATCTGCTATTTTTCCGCTGGCATTTTATCCTCCTACTTGTCGCAGCCGATGACGTGAGATTGCTGCAGAGGCAAGTTTTTTTTTAACGTGATTCTTTCTTCGTTGCGCACGGTAGTGCCAGGCTTTCTCTCTGGCTTTGGATCTTGGCAACCACGCTGCATCATCACGCACGCTGGGCAAAAAGCTAGCAGCATGCCGGCGCATGCAGGAAGATCGAGCGGCAGCTCCAGCTACGCACGCTGCTAGGTGTCTCAGCAGCAACGTGGGGCCCTCGGCAGCAAGCTCAAGGCATCCTTTGGCACTAAGCTACACAGTGAAAAGCAGTCCAGGCACGGCAGCCTTCTGACGCACAGTGTAGGCGGCGGACGCTGTGCACGCGGTGAAAAACGGCATCGGCCGTATAGTCTGCGGAAAAACTGCGAACATATGAACGGGGAGACGCAGGTAAGTTTCAATCTCCTATTTTTCAGATTAGTTAATTAAATCAATAGTTATCTAGTTTTTTTCTTAAACAGCATAAAAACAAATTAAATCTCGTAGTTAATTTTAATCTGTTAAATTTTTATTACTTATCGCGTATTATTTATTTAAGTGGTTTTAATCTGCTCATATAAAAATAAACCGAAAAAATCCATTAGTCGCAGTAATATTTTTATTCCAGTTTCTACGTGCAATATTTTCGAGTTATCACTGAATTAATTTTTAATGATCCATATCTTATTCATTTGATTAATATTTTATTTCTAGACTGCAATATAAATATTTTGTGATATATTTAGGTGTCTTTGTTTACTGCAGTATTTTTATTTAGTTTATCTTTAGATATCATTTTAATTAGGACACCAGTTATTTCTAGGATAGACAACTTGAGTTGCTGTAATTTGCTTTGCTAATATTATTTGTTTGGTTAAGTTGTTTTGGGTGTAGGGATTAGGATATCATTTAGCGATAAATTTTTTAGGCGCCCATTCACCCCCCCTCTGGTCACTACTTTCGGTCCTACAAGTGGTATCAGAGCGAGGTTAGAGTTTTCTCATATCTTAACCGATTCTAAACCTAGGTAGTGACCATGACGTCTTCTGGCAAAATCTCGTCCCTAGATGCTTTTGGCTACACTTATTGGAAGACTCGCATGCGAGCATACCTTATGAGCCAGAGCTCGGACATATGGGAGATTTGTGTTCATCCTACTTTCACTATAGTGCCTATTGCTGCGGATACTGCTGCAGATGTAGTTACCGAGCATCAAAATAATAGTAAAGCGGTGAACATTTTATTTTCTGGCCTAGGTCCTAGTGAGTTTGAGCGTGTTAGCCATCTCACCACTGCCCGAGAGATCTGGGCTACTCTCTAGGCACACCATGAGGGGACAGCTGAGGTCAAGGCTAGGCCATATCAGACCTACCGGCGTGAGTATGAGAATTTCTCACAAAAGCCGGGTGAGACGGTTGAGGCTTTGTTTGGTCGTTTTCACTCGATCATTAATAAGCTTCGCGTGAACAAGGCCGAGCGTGATCAGCTGGTCTCGGATCATGAACAGGCGCTTAAGGTACTCCATACCTTAGACCCTAAGATCTGGGAGATCAAGGTTTCTTCTATTGTTGAGAGCGCGTCTTATGATACCTTGACTGTCGTAGAGCTTTTTAGTAAGCTCAAGGCCTCAGAGGTCGATATTCAGTTGAGATCAAATCTCACTGATTCTGGCTCCAAGACTCTGGCACTTGTGACACCGTCTGCTGATCCTACTGCCATGAGTTGTACTGCTTTTTCCTTGATGTCTATCTCCGAGGAACAACTTGATTCGCTAGGATATGATGATCTGTGTTTGTTTAACAACCAGGTGCGGCGTGTCTATGATAAGCGATTTTTTAAAATACACAGCACAAAATCCGGATGCTTTGAGTGTGGTGAGCCAGGTCATTTCATCGCCGACTGCCCCAAGCAGAAGAATTACAAGAAGGGAACTGGCGGCAACTCCTACAATTCCGGCAAGTATGACAATTCCACTTCCACAAAGGGCAAACCCAAGACAAGATTCTTTCGAAAGGCTCTGAAGGATTACAGGCGTAAGAACAAGAAGCAAGACAAGACCTTCTTCGCCGAGATGGAGAAAAGATACTCCAAGAGATCCTCGTCTTCCTCCTCGTCTTCAAGTTCAAGTGATGAAGAGATCTTGATCAAGAAGGGGAAGGACATGGATAATCCGGCGGGTCTCTGTTTCATGACCTTTGGGGACAAGACGAAGAGTCACTCACGTCACAACCGAAGACCCCATAAGAGCTTCTGCTCAATGGCTCTTGGGGAGAAGAAAGAAAATGACTCCTCCAACAACGACGACGATGAGAAGGCATCTTCCTATGAACAAGAAGTTGTTAATTTATTAGAACAGAACCATCAGGAGTTGAAGTATCGGGAGAAACTGCTTAGAGGGGCTAATAAGAGGATAGATGAGCTTGAGAGTGAGCTTGCCATGGCGAATGGCAAGATTGAGAGGTTGTCTTCTTCCCCTTGCTTGGGTGATAGTGGTGAGTGCCCTAACTGTGAGGTGTTGTTGTGTGACCTGACGACTCTTAAGTCCAGGTACATAGAGAGAGTAGATGAGAGAGACACTTTGGCCATTGAGCTTGAAAGCACTTAGCAGGAGCTAAAAGATCCTCATGCCACTGTCGTCACACCTTGTGTAGACTGCCCATCACATTTAGCTAGTATAGCTGAGCTGAGAGCCAAGAGTGATGAGCAGTTAAGCAGAGTTCAAGAGAAGTCTGTCGATGTTGATTGAGAGTGTGAGATCTGCTTGTCTCAGGTGGAGGTGTTAGCTTCTTTGAGAAAGGAGCTAGCTAATGTTCAGAACGAGAACTTTTACCTCTGTCAGATCCTGAGTTGGATTAGTGTCAGAGAGCCACGGCTCGTCATGATGATCCAACAGTTCAAGAGACATGATGGGTTTGGGGTAGGTTACACCTATACCAAGGCTGATTTTGAGAGTGCTATTAGCCGAGCAGTGGAGTGGAATAAGATGACTCCTGAACAAAGATATCTCAAGACTCACTCCACTGAGTCCTTTAAGGATAGTCAGCCCAAGGATGGAGTGTTCCAAGAACAACCTAAAACTCCACCTAAGAAGCAAATCTGGGTCCCAAAGCCTAAAACTCTTCACACTTCTCCTGATTCTTTACCTGGACCCTCTCACACCAAAGATGATACACCAAACACCACCAAGCCTAAGAATTCCAAGCCACAACCACATACCAAGAAGCCTACCTATCACTGTGAGTTTTGTCAGAGAGACGGGCATCTTGAGGAGTTTTGCTTCAGGAGGAAGCGGGTTGAGCGAGCAGAGAGAGCTCGAGGTGGGCCGGAGCAGTTCTACCAGCAGGGTGGTAGACAGAGAGTTCCTCAACGTAGAGAGAGACTAGAGGCCAGGCCACGTCGTGTAGGTGGTGGTAGAGGAGACGGTTTTTATGATCGTGCTCCGGAGGGTAGTTTCTGTTCCGGCAGAGTTCCAGATCGTTCGGTATACAATTTTGGTTCTCGCGGCTATGATTTTAGGCAGAACAGAGGATCTGCTCATATAAAAATAAACCGAAAAAATCCATTAGTCTCAGTAATATTTTTATTCCAGTTTCTACGTGCAATATTTTCGAGTTATTACTGAATTAATTTTTAATGATCCATATCTTATTCATTTGATTAGTATTTTATTTCTAAACTGCAATATAAATATTTTGTGATATATCTAGGTGTCTTTGTTTACTGTAGTATTTTTATTTAGTTTATCTTTAGATATCATTTTAATTAGGACACCAGTTATTTCTAGGCTAGACAACTTGAGTTGCTTTAATTTTCTTTGCTAATATTATTTGTTTGGTTAAGTTGTTTTGGGTGTAGGGATTAGGATATCGTTTAGCGATAAATTTTTAGGCGCCCATTCACCCCCCTCTGGTCGCTACTTTCGATCCTACACCCTGGAGAGTGGTCGACGTCATGGTCTCCTACAGGGGGCGTCTCTACATCCCTCCCACCTCACTGCTGCTATAGGAGATCGTGGAGGCCATCCATGAGGATGGGCACGAGGGTGTCCACCGCACACTTCACCACCTTCGCCGCAACTTTCATTTTCCCAACATGCGTCGTTTGGTGCAGGACTTCATGCGGCCGTGTTCTACTTGCCAGCGGTACAAATTGGAGCATCTACACCCCGCGGGGCTACTTATGACACTGCCAGTACCATCGATCGTCTGGGCCGACATCGGCCTCGACTTCGTGGAAGCACTACGAAGGGTGAACGGGAAGACGGTCATCCTCTCCGTTGTCGACCGGTTCAGCAAGTATTGCCACTTCATTCCCCTCACGCACCCGTATACGGCGGAGTCTGTGGCGCAGGATTTCTTCACCGACATTGTTCGCCTCCATGGCGTTCCACAGTCCATCGTTTCTGACCATGACCCGGTGTTTACCTCATCGTTATGCGTGAGCTAATGCGGTTTATGAGCACCAAGCTACACATGACATCGACCTTTCATCCAAAGTCAGAAGGCCAGACGAAGGCCGCCAACCGCGTCATCGTGATGTACCTCCGCTGTTTCACAGGAGACCGCCCCCGCCAGTGGCTGCGCTGGTTGCCGTGGGCTGAGTACACCTAAAACACCGCGTACCATACATCACTTCGATACACGCCGTTCCGCGTGGTATATGGCCGAGACCCTCCTTCCATCCACTCGTATGAGCCAGGGGAGACGCGGGTGGCCGCCGTTCGCCCAGGACATGGAGGCTTGCAAGGCCTTCCTAGCAGATGTACGATATCGCCTGGAGCAGGCACAGGCGTCACAAAAGCTCCATTACGACCGGCAGCAACGGGATGTCTCTTATCAGGTGGGCGATTGGGCACTTCTTCGACTCTAGCAACGACCTGCATCCTCCCTACCCAGAACGACCTATAGGAAAGCTGAAGCCCTGATTTGTGGGACCTTACCGTGTTGTGGAGATCATCAACACAGTCGCTGTTCGCTTGGAACTACCCCTGGGTGCCCAACTTAATGATGTGTTCCATGTTGGCGTACTCAAGAAATTCATCGGCGCACCTCCAGCCTCGCCACCAGCACTGCCAGCCATCCACAATGGCGCAGTGATTCCAGAGCCACTAAGTGTCGAGCAAGATCGCTTGGCGCGTGGAGTTCGATAGGTACTTGTCCGATGGTGCGGCGAGCCAGTGGAGTCCGCTTCCTAGGAGGACCTCGACGGGTTCCACCTCAAGTATCCCGACTTTCAGCTCGAGGACGAGCTCGGTCTCGAGATGGGAGAGATGTCATGTGGGGGCGCACGTACAGGCGTCGCTGTGACATGCGCCGCGCCACAGAACGCGTAGCACACGCGCGAGAGGAAGCTTCTGCAAGGGGTTAAGCTTAGAGATAAGATAAGCTTAGAGATAAGATTAGTTAGAGATTAGTTTCTATTCTTATGCCTTAAGTCTAGGAGAGATTAGTTAGGCCTCTAGGCTATATATATTCATGTAACCAGACCTTTTTGAATCAAGCAAGATTATTATTCCTAATCTCCCATCTCTCTCAACAAGCCGACGACAGAGGGGCAAAACCTTGCCGGCAACGACGGACCGTGGCTACGAACTCCGTAGTCAAGAGGCAGCTACCCTAGGTCCCGACGCCCTTGACAAAAATACTAAAGAGTACTAATAGTAATAGAAAGTTCTGACACAAGAAGTCTTAACCATTGCTAACACCGTTTCTGAATGTAAGTAATTCTAACATTTTCCACATTTATCAATGACTTAACTATTACTAACTTCATTTCTGAATGTAAGTTATTATGTTTTTTTTCAGATTTATCTATGGATCAATAAATCTAAACATCATTGATTCATATATGAATCTAAAAAATATCAGAATAACTTACATTTAGAAATGAAGAAAGTTGCTTCCAATTCACTAAATTAAGCTTATGGGAGATAAACAAATAGTGATTTCATTTCAGGATGGCAAAAAGTATGATGAACAAGAGATTACTAGACCATTGATCTTAGTCAGAGCAGCCCTCATATCAGGGGAAAAGTTAATTAAGAGAACATGAAATGAGAAATCTAGAACCATGCAACAAGGCATGTAACTAGTTGATCCCTGATACTACCTTAAGAAGCTAAGGTCTCAAGTTTGTAGCAACATTTCCTAGCTATAAATACAATGGTTGCTCTACGAAGTGACCAACAAAATAGCAGTCACTAAAAAAATGCTAATCATTTCCTCTCTCATTTCATGCATGTAAAATGGCAATAGCAGATTAATCAGAACATCACCAAGTTGGTTGAAGAGCCAACAACGAACGGCTCCATCAGCAATCGTGTCAAGAAGTAGAATGTGACACCCAGCATGATGGAGATCGGGAGTGCAGGCATTGCATGCTTGCATATTGACAGCAAGATAAGGGTACAGCCAAGCCCAGCAATGATGGCAAGGTAGCATGCATACACTATCATCAGATCATACATTGCTGCTCTCCCCACAAGCACACTGTAGAAGACAAAATCACCAAGGCCCAGCTTGATGCCCTTGGTAGACTCATACATCTCAAATTCCAGCGAGTCTGATGAAGAACTTTGTCTGTGCTCCTCATCAAGGACTACATTGTTGGCAGATGCTGCTGACACCAAAGGCGTTGTCTCTCCTTCTTCAGGTTGCTCAATCTGAATGACAGCATTCTGTGAACTCCCACCCTGATTTGGTGACTGGCTTGTTACTACCATCGGCACCTCCCTTTCAAGGTTCCCGATTTGGAGCACAGAACCAACTGAGCTGGTCGTCTCAAGAATGCTTGATCGGTGATGACCAAGATCCCTGATTTCAACCACGGCATGGCTCAAATCATCCTCCCGCTCTACCCTGTCATACTGATTGCCACCCAACCGACCATGACCGGCCACAGGCTGCATCTCAACTGATCCCATGGCCGAAGCATAAGAGGAAGAACCTGAAGCCGGTCCAACAGTAGGCCTTGACTCGTAGACGAGCGCAGGAAGTTCATCATCCCTAGATGAGGCGAGCTCCACAAGCATCCTGAGAGAGGACCCCGCGGCGCGAGCACGGCGACGAGGTCATACAAGGCGAGCGCAGGGCCGGCCTTGGGCCAGTGCCGGCGGTGCGACCATACCGGGCCTCCGAAAGTAGTGTGAGATTCGTTAATAACACTAATTTTTTCAACATTATTTTGTATTTTTATGGTGAATGGGGGCCTCTATTTTTTGTTCCGCCCCAGACCACAAAAATATCAGGACCAGCCCTAGGCGAGCGCAACTAGCATGATCCAGATCGTCCACTCCGGGAGCCTGGAGAGCCAGGCGGCGACGATGATGGTGAGCGCGACCATGTAGCCCTGGCGCACGATGATGGGAACTGCGGACGCGAAGATAGAGAGGACGCCGACGGTGGAGGCGTTGAAGAGGAGCACGAGCACGGTAGCCGCGTCGAGCGGGGCAGAGAGGCGGCGGAGGACGGTGACGGCGACGGTGCCGCCCATGGAGAAGAGGATGAAGAAGGCCGAGAAGCGCATGTAGTTCTTGAGGAATCCAGTGCAGCGGTAGTAGTAGAGCACGACGAGGGCGAAGGTGACGACGGCGATGAGGGCGACGAAAACGGCGGCGTCGAGGAGCGTGCTGACGAGCTTCTGCACATTGGCGTCGGTGGGTCTCTCGAGGTAGACGAGCGTGGCGGTGGTGACCGGCGGGGGCGATGCCGAGGACCCGGAGGAGGGCGACTCCAGGACAGAGATGAGGAGCACGATGAGGGCCATGCAGATGGATACCGGCGACATAACCGCTAGCACCTCCCCGCCGAGGCTGTCGAGGACGGTGGCGGCAGTAGTGGTCCATGCCAGCCCCGGCATCGGATCCGGTGAGCCGAAGGCAGGATCCATGCGGCGGAGGGGTCGGGCCGCTAGAGTGGAGTGGGGGGAGACCTATCTCGAGCCCGGCCAGAGGTCGGAACCTCGGGAGTCCGCGGCCTTTTTCGGCTCACTCGTTTGTGTGAATTCCTGCGAATTTTCTCAAATTTCTGAGCATTTACTTTTCTTTTGCTAAGATACTGAGATAATCCATTCCTTTGTTCCTGCGCAAAGTGATATGATTGAAATTAATCTTGCTACTCGTTCAAATGATTCATGGGTATTTGATATCAGATCGATGATTCATACTTGCAAATCGTTGCAGGGGCTGAGTAGAGTAAGAAAGTGTGCAAGTGGCGATCTGGATATCCGCGTCAAGAATGGTGCAAAGGTTGCAGCGTTGGCCGTCGACGTCTATTCACTGTTGCTACTGTTAGGATTAGTTTTGGAGTTAAATAATTGTTATTTCATTCCCGCTTTAGGCAGAAATATTATCTCCTCTTCATGTTTAGAGGAAGATGGTTTTGAATTCGTAATAAAGAACAAGAGTTGTTCAATATTTTTGAATGGCATGCTCTATGGTGTTTGTCCATTAGTGAATGGATTGTATATTCTAAGTATTGATGATGCACACGTTTATAACATTAGTACTAAGAACCAACGACTCAATGATTTGAATCCCACCTACGTCTGGCATTGTCGTTTGGGTTATATAAATGAGAAGCGTGTACAAAAGCTCCATAGCGATGGACTTTTGGAGTCATTTGATTTTGAATCATATGACACATGCGAGTCTTGTTTACTTGGCAAAATGACAAAGACGCCTTTCACTGGACAGAGTGGGAGGGTGAGTGAACTTTTGGCCATAGTACATACTGATGTGTGTGGTCCAATGAGTCACACGGCTAGGAAACGATTTCAATACTTTATTACTGTTGGCGTAAAAGATTATGCTAATAGGTTCTCTGAGATCAAGAACATACAAACAGTGAGCTTGTGCTTAAGGACTATCTCAAGCCTCCGAACGGATAATAGCTTAAGTAGCACGAATGTGTGTATTAGAATAGCTGAGTATTCGATCCTTGTAATAGGGTAAAGAGGGGGGTATTTATAGGCAAAAATGTCTAAGGAAAAGACCTATTTACCCCTTGATTACAACCGACATAGTGGAAACTATTCGGTACCCTGAACAGGGTTAAAATGGTAAAATCTATCCGAGGCAAGTGGATAAGCCAAACGTCTTATCAATCCTGTCGTTTGGCTCCGAAGCCTCATATCTTACGGAGGGCTCCTTCGGATCATAGCTCGAAGCATCCTTCAGCTTGGCTACTCCTCCACCTTCGAGTATGAACCCATCAACTCCGAAGCTTAATAAGTCTTTTTGAACTGTCAATCTCTAAGTCCTGAAAGTGGAGCATTTTCCCCCAACAGTAGCCCCTCGAATACGCCTCTCCGAATTTGACCTGTACAGAAGGGAGGCAGTATACGCAAGGAATATTTTCATTTTCTGAGACTTAGAGAAAGTTGAACACATTACAGTCTTTCGAAGGATCTCTGATCCAAAGCATTCGGACCATGACTTTGAGCTCCCAACCGCTGTGTGAACGCTCCGTGGGAAAGAGAACCGTTACGAAGCACAAACGCCGTGAGAATCCGTTTGATTATAACTGTTACTGCGCAAGTAGTCGTTACACTCTGTAAAAGGTAACAATTGAAATTTACAGCGGTCTCACGCCGTTCCACTCTTGGGCCCCACCTGCCAGCAACGGAAGTCGAACCTGCAATATGAATGCGATCGAAGCACAGCAACTAGCGGACGGTTATAAAAAGGGGATTAGAATTTACCCAAGACTTTTTACCGTGCCTAGCCTCCGTGATTCACTTCCTTCAACCTTCAATTCTCACAACTTCCCAATCCACCGAGCCATGGCGAGGACCAGCCACACCGTGCCGGCGGCAGTGGGCACTCTGGCACAGAGGCAAGCGTGGGCCGCTTCAGCCGTAGCAGCAATGGCGAGGGCTCCGGGTGACGCTTGGTCCAAGAACCCCCGGGAGCTCCTCCCGCCATCCAAGAAGAAAATCCCCCAAAGCTTCCTCATCAGACAATCCACCAGCACTGCAGAGTCCATTGAAGAGGCCGTGGAGGGGAAACTGGGGACTGGACTGAGGACTCGAGTCCCCGGGTCGTAATCGACCCCGCGGCCACGGAGCGGGGAATTCGTGGTCTTCGACGCCTTCTTTGAGGCAGGCCTAGGGCTCCCGGCCATCAACTTCTTGTTTGAGGTATTGAACATGTTCCACATCACCTTACCTCAACTGTCTCCCAATGCCATCGCCCGTCTGGCTGTCTTCGAATGGGCGCTCCGGGCTGAAGGTTGCGAGGGGTGATCGGAGGTCTTCGCCGTCACCCACGAAGCCATCTACCAGCCGATGCCTCAAGATGGCCCCGGGGACACCAAGGTGATAATAGCCTTCAGCAGCGTCAACTTCCAGTTGCGGAGGGAGCACGCCCAACACTTTCCAGCGAAGGCCATCAATGACCGATGGTACACCAACTGGATCCTTCGGTGGTTCTACGCCGAAGTCGGAGAGGACTCTCCCCTCGCTGGGCCTCTTCAGGAGATCTGGTTTCGGAAGGAGGCGGAGGTTACTCCGAACCCTAGCCTGCTCTCAACGTGGCTAGGGCAACTGACTTCGGTGGCCAGCCGCATGAGCATGCGCGACCTCGACGAAGAGTTCATTGCTCTTCAGATTCCACCCCTCGTGGCCAACTGGCCGATAGTGTTTAAACAAGCTTCGGAGGGTGAGCTCCGAACTCTTGGTAAGACTTCAACTCCTATAGTAATATGTTAGATGATGAAAATAACATACTTATAATATGTTACCCTTTTTTCAGCGGCTCCACTGGCGTTAGCTCTGGAGGAGATAGCTCGGGCCACCGAATGGGTCCTCGGAGCCCCTACGGTGGCTGAAAGGCAGAAGAGGTTGGAGCTGGTGGGGAGCTGGGAGTGCTCCAACAGAGTGTGGGGAGCTCTCAGGATGGTGCCCCCTCCTCTGCCAGATTTTAACTCGGACGGAGCAGGCCCCTCAGAAAAGGAAGGCCGTCGCCGAGCCTCCGAAGAAGGCCGGCAAGACCCCCACGAAGAAGAAGGTGGTGAAGATCCCTCCTCAACTGACCCCTGCTTCGTCTACTTCGTCTTTGGACGTTCGGAGCTTGGCTTCGGGGGATTTCGGGAACGAGGACTCCAATGCCCAACTGGCGAAGACCTTCGAGAACTACCTCTTGGAGGGTGTTGAAGATGCGGTAGGGGTCCCAACCGAAGATCCTGCTCGAGAGGCTACAGAGGTGGACACGGCTCACACTCCCGCGCCCGCTGTCTTGAGCTTGGAGCCGGAGGCCGTCACCCCGAACTCACCCGTAGCTGGGGTGATCACGGCGGAGGTCGAGGTTCCAGCAGCAAACACACCGGAGAGGACTTTGGTGGATGACCTCAACGAGATTCTCTGGATGTACGAAGTCCTAGGGGACCCAACGATTTTACCTCACGGTGCCTCCGAAGGTACACTTCAAATCTTTTGCCTTGGTCGATTCCTGCAACAATTTTTACTTGTAAAGGTTCACCAAATACCTTGGTACCGCAGGTACATCGAAGGGCAACGAAACCCTGGCTGCACACGAAGTCCCAGCTTCTTCGGGGGTCGTGGTTTCGATGGACACCTCGACTCCACTAGACGCCCCAGCCCTGGTGGCGGGGCCGTTCCCGCCGACACGGCTCCGGTGGCCGAGGTCATCCCTGCTGATGTGGCTCTAGCCGAAGGGATAGCCGTCGAAGGAAGAGCTACCTCCGCCGTAGTTGAGCCGCCTACCTTCGTGCCGGGGAGGGGCAAAAGCATGTCCAGCCTCAGACTCCCTCCCGGCCCAACGACGACCTTGGCTAGTAACTCGGAGGAAGAGGCCACGGCAGATGATCGCCAAGCTTCGTCTTGGCTTCCTCTGCTAGCTCCGTTTTTGGAACACTAGACGGGCCTCCGAGCGCTCCTAGAGCCTTTGGTGGAGAAAAGCCAGGACATTGCCAACTCTGACTTGGTCTCTGTTCTGAGCGAAGCCAGGGCCCCGGGGCTAACATGGCCCTCGAAAGGGCTGCCCTTCAGGTATAAAGAGTACTGCAAATATTCTCAATTAATAAATGTAAACACCTGGTTCTTACTTGTTCTTTTTGCAGCAATTCGTCCTTGCTAGAGCGGCAGCGACTTCCAATGAAGTCGAAACCAATCGACTCAAATGGAAGGTTACCACCCTCCAAACCGCGCTCAAGGGCTCCGAAGAAAGAGCACTTCGGTTGGAGGAAGAAGTCCTCAAGGAATGGAGGGCTAGGGCCAAAGCCGACGAAGCCCTCCGACTAGCAAGGCAGGACAGCGACGCACTCCGGACTTCAGCCCAAGAAGCTGAAGCCGAGTGCTTAGTGCTCCGGGCGGAGGTTGAGAAGCTCCGGCAGGCGGCGTCCACTTCGAGCACCCAGCTGGTAGAGCTCGAAGGCTCTCTCAAGCAAGCGATGGCCCAGAAGAGCTCCTTGCTGCTCCAAGTGGCCGAAGTGTCTGCTACCGCTGCGGAGCTGGAGACGGCAGAGAAGAATAATGCCAGTGTAGCAGAACATACCTTGGAACGATGCCCTTCAGGGTACCTTGGAATATTTTGGCACTATGTGCCCTTCGTCTTCTGCGGCGGCCAGCGAACCCCTCGACTGGAAGCTAAAGAGGATCCAAGTGGCGGCGTCGCTGATGATGAACTCCGGTGTCCGGTACGGAGAGATCTTCGGTCAGTGTGCCGGAATTGGAGTTCTACGCCACCTCGAATCCCTTCAGATTCCCATCGCTCCAGTCGGGGGTTTGACCCCCAGAAGTTTTGCCTCCGAGGACCGGTTGCATCCTTTGCCAAATGTAGCCTCGGCCTGGGAAGTTTTCCGGTCAACCTGGAGGACGGACCATAAGGCTGCAGCTAAAGCTTGGATCGACGAGGCCCGTCGGCAGAAGCAAGCGCAGACAAGGCCGCCGCTTCCAACCTCGCCAGCTCCGGCACCTCCTTCTCCACCAACCGACCCGCAGGTCTAGCTCATAGGACGATTATGTATAAGAAATCTTGTAAAGCCCCTTGCATTAATGAAAAGTTTATAAACAAAGAGCTTGTTTGGGTGTTTTGTTCTTTTAGGTTCTGTCATGCCCTTCGGAACCTGACATCGAAATACTGGACTTTAACGAAGGGCTCCGGAAGGAGTGGGCAAGCCTTGAGAGCTTAAGGCCTTACCACTGCTCTCGCTTCTCTGTTCCTCATGGAGATAAAGGGGAGGTCACCCTCGATGTTTTTCAAGAAGTCTTTGCTTATATCAAGGAAGACGAAAAAGAGAAGGCATCTTCGTCCTCCGAACACATGGATTGGTCTGATTCGGAGTACCAGGCCGAAGACCCTGCAGAGGCTAACTCCGAAAGACTTCTGACTTGAGCCGAGCTTCAGGAGGAGCAGAATAAACTACGAGCCTCGAAGAAGAAAATAAGCACTCGAACAAAAAGGACAATCCCGGTGGCTTCGAGCTCTGAAGGACAGAGTAGCCGGAGAAGTAGCTCTAGAGGCCAACAGGGTCTCCGATTTTTCTTAGGCTTGGACCAAAATTTCTCTTAATGTAAAAGTATGATGAATTAATGTGAAATGCACCGGAAGCATCTTGTTTTTACCCTCCTACCCCTCCTTGTGGGTGGGGGACCTTACACATTGCAAAAAGATTCGTCGGACACAACGACGCGCCGAACAAACCGATGCTTCGCACAACATTTAATATCCCTATTTTACCTTTTCGTAGGGTTCTTCGAACATCGTTTCGTATTATGATATTGTAAGTTTCGGAGTTGAAACTACCTTTGGAGGCTTTTATACTGGTCGCTTAGGACTTTAAAAGTGTCTCATTGGCCGGAGCCTTGAAACCTTATTGCTTGGTCGCCTTCGACTCTTTTACAGATGCTTCAAACCCATAGGCCGGAAATCTGTTTATCTTTAAAGTCCTTGGACTCTTCTACGGATCCTAACAAGCCTAGGCCTGGAATCCGTAGGGTGGCCACCTTCGGCTCTTTTATAGAAACTTCGAACCCGGAGGCCAGAAATCTGTTCTTTTAAAGTCCTTAGACTCTTCTACGGATCCTAACAAGCCGGAGCCTGGAATCCGTAGGCTGGCCACCTTCGGCTCTTTTACAGATACCTTGAACCCGGAGGCTGGAAATCTGCTCTTTTAAAGTCCTTAGACTCTTCTACGGATACTAACAAGCCGGAGCCTGGAATCTGTAGGCTGGCCACCTTCGTCTCTTTTACAGATACTTCGAACCCTAAGGCCAGAAATCTGTTCTTTTAAAGTCCTTAGACTCTTCTACGGATCCTAATAAGCCGAAGCCTGGAATCCGCAGGCTGGCAGCGAAGCCCCTGAACCCATGGTTCGCAGGCTGTTGCCCGGGTCTTGGGAAAGATGCTTGACTCCGCAAGCATCTCCATCCTCCCGATGCGTCTATCAAGAGTAAGGGATATTCGAAGAGCAAACAAAATTCGACCCTCCACTTTATTTAGAAAAGGAATTCTTTACAAGTGATTACAAGGAGCCCCTAAGCATAGTAACGCTTAAGGTTCTCCTCATGCCATGCATGTTTCAATTATTCCCCTTCTAAATTAGCTAATTTAAACGATCCAGGGCGTCCTAAGCGTAGGATAATATATGGTCCTTCCCATTTATTTCCTAGCTTCCCCGAGGCTATTACACTTCACAAAACTAGATGACCTGGTCTAAGCTCGTTTATCTTTATCTTCGGGTCATACCATGTTTTTGTTTGGCCTTGGTACTTCGTCAGATTGGCGACAGCTCGAAGCCTTGTTTCATCTGATAAGTCCAGCGAAGTGTTTCTTTCATCTTCATCTCTGGGCTGCACTACATGAAGGGATCCACCCCTGAGCTCCGTAGGAGTCATGGCCTCATCTCCGAATAGTAGCCTAAATGGGGTAAAGCCTGTGGACCTAGCTTGAGTGGTTTCGAATGGACCACAAGATTTTGGGAAGCTCCTCGACCCACAGCCCCTTGGCCAACCCGACAATCCATCGATTCAAACCGGAGAGAATGTTTCCGTTGGCTCGTTCGACAGCTCTGTTGGACTGTGGATGGCGCACTGCTGAGAAGCATAACTTAATGCCCAGCTCTTCACAAAATTCTTTGAATGTGTCGGCTTCGAACTGGGTTCCATTATCCATGGTTAGCTCCCTTGGCACTCCGAACCTGCATATAATATTTTGATAGAAAAACTTTTGCACATTCCTTGAAGTGATAGCAGTCAATGGTTCTACTTCGACCCACTTTGAAAAATATTCGATTGCTACCACCGCAAACTTCAAGCTGCCTTTTGCCATTGGAAAAGGACCTATGAGGTCCATGCCCCACCGAGCCATTGGCCATACCGGGGCAATAACTTGAAGTGTAACTGGCATACGGTGGCTTCGTCTTCCCATCCATTGGCATCCTTGGTAGGTTCGAACCAACTCCTCCGCATCTCGTACAATTGTCGGCCAGTAGAGCCCCTGCCGAAGTGTCTTGCCTGCTAGAGCACGAGGGGCCAGGTGGCTTCCGCACAAACCTTCGTGAATGTCCCAAAGTATGTCTTGGCCTTCGGGTTGGGAGATGCATCAGAGTAGAGGGGAACACACTCCGACTTTGTATAATATTCCGCTGACAAGCTTGTAATTTTGAGCCCTTGCTTGCAATCTTCGAGCATCCAGACCCTCTGAAGAATCTGTGCCACCTTGCAAGATATTCATTATCGGAGCCCACCAATCTATAGCTGGAATGCACAGTACTTCTGTGGAGGGTAATTGATTGACTGCAGGCTTGACTAGTTCTTCGTAGAAAGCACCCTCTGGGAGGTCCAATGCTCCGGCTATAGCTTTTGCTAGTATATCTGCGAGTTGATTATCTGCTCGAGGGATACTTCGAACAGAAAATCCTTTGAATGTTGCTTCAGTCTTGCGGATTTCTTCAAGGTATTGCGCTAGATGTGGGTTCTTTGCTTGAAAGCTCTTATCGACATGCCCTGCGATGACTTGGGAATCTGTTTTAATTATTATCCTTGCTGCTCCAAGTGCCTTTGCCTTTCGGAGGCCTAGGAGGACCCCTTCGTATTCTGCGATATTATTGGTGGTCTTAAAGTTGAGCCTCGCAGAATACATGGCCTTTTTCCCTGACGGTGATATGATGACCGCTCCAGCTCCGGCACCAGATGCCTGATAAGCTCCATCAGAAAATATTGTCCATAAACCTTCGGAGGGCTCCTCCGGAGCCCAAACTGCAGGTGGCGTCTACTCTGCTACGAAGTCGTCTATGATTTGGGATTTGATAGCTGTTCTTGTCATGAAGGAGATTCCGAAGGGGGCTAGCTCGACAGCCCATTTTCCGATCCTACCCGTAGAATCTTTGCTTCGGAGCATATCACCAAGAGGGTACGAGGTAGGAACGATTAGGTTATGCGCCAGAAAGTAATGCCTTAGCTTCCGCGAGGCCATTACCAGGGCATAAGCAAATTTCTCGAGCTCGGAGTATCTAATCTTAGCTCCGGACAAAGCTTCTAAAACAAAATAAACTGGGTTCTGCACCAGCTTTCCCTTAAGCTCAACTTCCCTGACCAGTACTGCACTTACTGTGGAGCCTGTTGCTGCGAGATAAAGGAGGATTGTTTCCTCTGGGAGGGGCACAGTAAGTGTTGACAGGCTTCCGAGGTATGCTTTTATATCATCGAAGCTCTTCTGGTACTCCGGCGTCCAATTGAAGCTTTCGGACCCCTTTAGGGCTTTGAAAATTGGGAGGCTTCGTTCTGCTGACCTGGCCAGGAATCTACTAAGAGCTGCGAGCCTTCCTGCTAGCTTCTGGACTTGCTTCAAATTCCCTGGTGGAACCATTCTTTGCAGTGCACTTATCTGCGTTGGGCTAGCTTCGATTCCCCTGCTCGAAACTAAGTACCCTAGCAGTTTTCCTGCTTGCGCTCCGAATATACATTTTTCAGGGTTGAGGCGTGCTCCACATGCTCGGAGGCTCTCAAACATTTCAGCTAGGTCTAGGTTATGATGGTGTTTTTGAGCACTTTTTATTACAATGTCATCCATATAGGCTTCGACATTTCGACCTATTTGGTGACCTAGAGACTTAGCTATTAAACGTGAAAAAGTGGATCCCGCATTCCGCAAGCCAAAAGGCATTCTTACATAACAAAATACCCCGGAAGGAGTTATGAAACTTGTCTTGGCTTCATCTTCACGCTTTAGCCAGACTTGATGATACCTAGAGTAAGCATCGAGGAAGCTTAGCAATTCGGAGCCGGCTGTGGAATCCACTAGCTGGTCTATTTGGGGCATCGGGTAGGGGTCTCGCGGGCATGCTTTATTTAATGAAGTAAAGTCAATACACATGCACCACTTGTTCGAGTCCTTCTTCCTTACAAAAACAGGGTTCGCCAACCACTCGGTATGAGCTACCTCCCTGATGATGCCAGCCCTTAATAATTTTTCTACTTCAGTCTTGGCGAGGCTTGCCCTTTCTGCAGACAGCTTGCGGAGCCCCTAGCGCACTGGCCTAGCCTTCGGGTTGACGAGCAGGCTGTGCTCAATGATACTCCGATAAACCCCGGTGATGTCTTCGTCAGTCCAGGCAAAGACGTCCAGATTTTGCTTGACGACTTCTTCCAACGAGGCAGCTATCTCTGGGGATAGCCCCTTGCCGAACTGTACTGGGTATTCTTTGCCATCCTTTGAAATTATCTTCGTCTCGACATCACCTTCCGGGCTTGGCTTAAGGGAGAGCCCCTTCGAAGAGTTTGAAGCCTCCGGAACCTCTTCTGTGCGCTCCGTCACGCTGTGCACTTGCTAGGGGTCCAGTGGCTGGCCGTGCCCATACTCCATTCTCCGGGCTATAGCTTGGTCTCTTGAAACAGTAAGAACTCCACCTTGCGTGGGCATTTTGAGACAGAGGTAGTTGTGATGCGCTATAGCTCCGAATTGGTTCAACATCCCTCGCCCGAAGATTGCGTTGTAAGCATAGGGGGCCTCGACAACGTCGAAGATCACCTCTTCCACCCTGGCCAAAGGCCCCTCTCCGAAAGCAACCTCGAGGCCTATCTGGCCGAGGGCATCGAGAGGCGGTCCTGAGAAACCTTGAAGTGGTCGGGCCGCTGGAAGTAGATGTTTCCGAGGTATGCACATTTGATCGAAGGCCTGGACAAAAAGTATGTCTGCGGAGCTCCCGCCGTCCACCAGGATCCTTCGGACTTCCACCCCTGCTATGTCTGCGGAAATGACCAAGGGGTCAGCATGGGGGAACTTTACCCCCGTGGCATCACTGGCAGTAAAAGAGATGGGCACATGGGACCATTCTGGCATTCCCTCCGCGGAGCTCGAAGTCCCAATGTGCCCTACTTCACGGACGTATTCACGCCGCTGCCTCTTGGACATGTTTCCGAGGGTCCCCCCTCCAGAGATGGGTAGGACCACTCGCTTGCCACGGTCTTGTGGGTCTTCCTGCTTCGGTGGTGGCATAATATTGGCCACCGGAAGTCGCATGGGGGCTTCGGGGACACCGGCTCGGGCCACGATTTGCACAGGCTCTGACCGTGCCGCTGGTGGGGCTCGATCTAAGTACACCGCCCGGTACTTCGCCCTAGGTAGTCGCCCTGAAGGGCCAACACTGCCTTGCAGTCCTTCGTGTCATGGATTCTATTGTCGCCATGCACGCTAGCAGAAAAAACTCTAGCGCCTTGCCAGGTACTCTTTCTTGAGGCTTCGGCGCTCCAGCCTTGAAGCCTTGCACCTGCTGATAACTAGCAGGTGCCTTCGGAACGGAGGGTGCGATGCTTAGCACCTCTGAACGGAAATGTTTATTCCCTCGCCTGTGCTCGTTGAAGCGATTATCTTAAGGGGGTTGCAGAGGAGCTGAGGCTTCGGGCTCCGTCTTTACTGCTCGGAGGGTATGTGCGGGTGCTATGGCTCGCCGAAGGCAGCCTTCCTCCGCCTTGGCATACTGTTCGAAGTATGCCATCAGCTGTGCCACAGACATCACAGGCTTCCGATGGAGCTTGCTGAGGAGATCAGGGTTTAGCACCCCTTCGCGGGCGGCGTCGACTACCGAGGAGGTAGACAGGCCCTTAATCGGCGACTTGGTGTGGGCGAAGCGCGTGAAGTACTCCCGAAGTGTTTCTCCCACTCGCTGCTTCACCTGGAACAAGCTCCCTATCAACATCGGAGCCACAAAGGTACCCTGAAAGTTGCTTACAAACTTCCTCTTCAACTTCTCCCAAGATCTGATCGATCCTAGCCTCAAGGACCAGAACCATCAGAGCGCCACACCTTCGAGAGCGAGGGGGAAACACTTTGCCATAGTGTTGCGCACCCCTCCGCTTGCTTCTATCGCCAGGGCGTATGAACGAGCAAACTCTCCGGGGTCTGACCCGCCGGAGTACTTGTGCAACTTCGAGGCTTTGAACCTGGGATCGAAGGGCACTCTTTTCAAGTCCGAATGTAGCGAAGACTCATCATCAAAAGATGCGTTCTCAGTCTCCTTCGGGACTTGAACAGCTTTGGGAAGATTGCGAGCACCACCGTCTTGGGGCCCTTCTGGAGTCTCGGTGGAGGCTTGGGAGCGGAGGTGATCAGCGGCCTCTTGCCTCCATCTAGCCACTTCCTCCTGAAGCCTTGCTAACTGAGTAGCTTCGGTTCACGGAAGGTCTTCGTCTTCATCGGAGGGTAGCTCCGGGTCTTTGGAACTGACATAATCAGTTTGGAGCATCGTAGGAGGAGCTCGAGGGCCCCTGGGCACTCAACGCCCAGCGACACCCTCGGGAATCATTGGAACAGCTGAGGGTCCAGCTCCGTTGGTCCGAGGGGACCTTCGGAGAGGACCCGAGGCTTGGCTTCGCTTCGGAGGCATAGCTAGTAACGGAGAGGTCCGAAGACCGAGGACTTCGATTGGTCTGGGAAGGCGAGGGAAGGCCTTCGAACCGCACTAGGAAGCCCCTTACCGAAGGGTGTGCGGAATCTTGGGACTCCGAGGCTCCCTTCGTAAGTGCTCTTCAAAGTGCAGTCAGCGGTAGAGAACAAGCTTCTAGAACTTGGGTCCCCACGGATGGCGCCAACTGTTGGCGTAAAAGATTACGCTAACAGTTTCTCTGAGATCAAGAACAGACAAACAATGAGCTTGTGCTTAAGGACTATCTCAAGCCTCCGAACAGATAATAGCTTAAGTAGCCCGAATGTGTGTATTAGAATAGCTGAGTATTCAATCCTTGTTACAGGGTAAAGAGGGGGGTATTTATAGGCAAAAATGTCTAAGGAAAAGACCTATTTACCCCTTGATTACAACCGACATAGTGGAAACTATTCGGTACCCTAAATAGGGTTAAAATGGTAAAATCTATCCGAGGCAAGTGGATAAGCCAAACGTCTTATCAATCCCGTCGTTTGGCTCTGAAGCCTCATATCTTGCGGAGGGCTCCTTCGGATCGTAGCTCGAAGCATCCTTCGGCTTGGCGACTCCTCCACCTTAGAGTATGAACCCATCAGCTCCGAAGCTTAATAAGTATTTTTGAACTATTAATCTCTAAGTCCTGAAAGTGGCGCATTTTCCCCCAACAATTACTTTTACCGATGATTTTAGTAGATATGGCTATGTCTACTTGATGAGGCATAAGTGGGAATCCTTTGAAAAGTTCAAGGAGTTCCAGAATGTGGTACAAAATCATACGGGCAAGACAATCAAATTTCTACGATCAGATCGTGTGGGTGAATATTTGAGCCATGAGTTTAGTGATCATCTGAAGTAGTGTGGAAATGTTCCACATCTGACTCCACCCGGCACGCTTGAATGGAATGGGGTGTCCGAGCATAGAAACAACACTTTGTTGGACATGGTGTGGTCCATTATGAGTCACACTGATCTTCCATTATCCTTGGGGTGACGTTCTAGAAACCACAACTTTCATGATTAATAGAGTTCCATCTAAGTTAGTAGAGAAGATACCATATGAGATGTGGTCTGGGAGGCATCCCAGTTTGTCTTTTCTAAAGATTTGGGGATGTGAGGCATATGTCAAACGTATGATGTCTGACAAGCTCAGTCCTAAGTCTGACAAGTGCTTCTTTGTGGGGTAACCTAGGGAAACCAAAGGATACTATTTCTATAATAGAGAGGAGGGCAAAGTGTTTGTCGCTCGAAGTGGTGTATTACTTGAGAAAGAGTTTCTCTCAAAAGGAGTTAGTGGGAGGAATGTGCATCTCGAAGAGGTTCGAGAGCCACTGGAAAGTGTTCCAGATCCCACTGAACTAGAGCAGGAGGCACAAGATGTTGCAGACCCTGTTATTAATGCGCTAGCCCCACGAAGGTCTAGGAGAGTAGTCCATGCGCTAGAGATATGGAAAATGGTTGTCAAGACGACTTTCCTGAATGAAAACCTAAGTGAGGATGTGTACATGACAGAGCCTAAAGGTCTTGACGGTTTGAGGAATGCTGAGAAAGTTTGTAAGTTGCTGAAGTCCATTTATGGATTGAAGCAAGCTTCTCGGAGTTAGAATTTTCGTTTTGATGAGGTAGTCAAAGGGTTTTGCTTCATCAAGAACGAAGAAGAACCTTGTGTTTACAAGAAGGCTAGTGGGAGCTCACTTGTGTTTTTGGTCCTATATGTGGATGACATATTGTTGATCAGAAACGACATTCCTTTGTTGAATGCTGTCAAGACTTCACTGAAAAATAGTTTTTCGATGAAAGATCTTGGAGAGGCAGCATACATTTTTGGAATAAAGATATGTAGATATAGATCAAAATGGTTAATTGGATTAAGACAAAGTATGTACATTGACAAGGTTTTGAAACAGTTCAAAATGCCGAATTCTAAGAATGGTTTCTGCCAATGTCACATGGTATTTCTCCTAGTAAGACTCAGTGTGTTGTGACACCTGATGAGTTAGAGAAGATAAGTGCAATCCAGTATGCCTCCGTAATTGGATCCATCATGTATGCCATGCTATGTACATGCCTAGATGTGTCATATGCTCTAAGTGTTACGAGCAGTTACCAATCGAACCCGAGTGAAATTCACTAGTAAAGAGTATCCTCAAGTACTTGAGAAGGACTGAGGAAATGTTCCCAGTTTACGGTGGTGAAGAGGATCTCATTGTAAGTGGTTACACGGATTCTAGATTTTAGACCGATAAAGATGATTCTCGATCTCAATCTGGTTTTGTGTTCTATCTCAATGGAGGCGTAGTGAGTTGGAAGAGTTCCAAGCAAGAGACAGTGACCGATTCTACGACAAAAGCTGAGTATATCGTTGCTTTAGAAGCGGCGAAGGAGGCCATTTGGATTAGGAAGTTTTTTCTGAGCTGGGTGATGTTCCTAGTGCATCCAGTAGATTGGACCTCTATTGTGATAATAGTGGTACCATTGAGCAAGCTAAGGAGCCTAGATCGTACTAGAAATCCAAACATATACTTCGGCGGTATCACCTGATCCGCGAGATCATTTAGAGAGGTGATGTGAAGATTTGCAAGGTGCACACGGATTTGAACATGATGGATCCATTGACGAAGCCTCTTCCACAACCCAAGTATGAGGCGCATATGAACTCCATGTGATGAGGACATCACTTCACATGATACACACATGGAGCCTCCACCTACAATTCAATTACAAGGACCAATCACACGCGCCCGTGCCCGTCGCTTGAACCATGAGGTTAATTCTTTCCTTAGCAAATATGTTAATATTTGTTTGGACGGGATGCTACTGAATACTAGTGATATTTTGTTGCTTAGGAACATGGGAGATGGAATAGAAGAGTTGGAGTTGAAGACGGAGTCGCACGGATGATTTGAAGTCAAGAATTCGCTGGTTCAGACTACATCGACCACCATGCACCAAAATGGGCATAACTTCCTCATACGAAGTCCGATTGGCGCGTTCTTGGACTTTTTGGAAAGCTGAGGAGAAGACGGATCGTTTGCTATTGGTTCTGCCTCATTTGGAGTCTCAAGCCGTCCTATGTGTTTGAAACAGTCCTGCGTGACAGAATTGGGCCGAGTTGGACCTTGTACTGAGTTGGCCCATAGTCTGAGTCTGTTCACCTTCTACAGGCTGTCTGTTCGCCTTCTACAGGCTGCCACGCCCTATATATTCACGCCAGCCGCCTTTAGGGTTAGGTTTTGCTTTGTTTGCATCTACACTTGTGTGTTTAGATCCCGCCCCTTGCACCGGACCGATTGGCTGCTGCATAGGCGTTTGTGAAACCCCACCTTTTCATCGTTTGTCTGTGAGTTGGCATTTGACTTGTATCCTTCCTGTTCTTACTTGTGTTCTTGGGTTCGCTTGCAGGAATTAGCCTTCGTGGCGAGGTCAATCGCGTCTTGCGTGGTTGATAACCAACGGAGACAGTGGTGTAACGATTGCAAGGTTTGATACGCCGGACCGGAGCCTTGGATCGCCAACGTCGAGATTCTCCACCAACCCAAGTTATCCCTTACCTAGTGGAAGATCGGGACCAATCCCCCATCAGTTGGTATCAGAGCACAGATTTCCCGTTAGGTAATCTCGATCTGCTTTTATTTTGTACCTAGAGTCCAGAAAACCCTCACAAAAAAATTCCCCACCGAGAACCCCTTTGTGCCTTGCGATTTTAATTTCAGTTTTAACTTTGTTGAGTTCGTGTTCTTGGTCGAGTCTTGTTGCTGGTTTAGTAATCCCTTTGTGTCGTTTGAGTAGTAGTTGGTCTTGTGTCTCAAAAATTCCCCACCCGAAAAACCCCCCTCCACAGCCCTACTCGTTTTCCACATCGAGTCTTTGTGACCCCCCTTCGGTAAAACAGGCATAACTTTTTGCTCGTTTGGCAGAAAAATCTGAAATGTTTTGAGCGTCTTCCTGACCCAATTTGGGGGGTACCCTAACAGGTTCCCCTGTTAGCCCTCACCAGAATCGCCAAAAAAATCAGGAAGATAAAGAAAAAAATTGGTCAAAGTTTTTGCTCGCCGTTCAGCGAACTTGTTGAATTTCTGTGAGCCACATCCCACCTCAGTTGTAGGTGCCAATTTTTGTGGTTGCATCTCTGGTCATCCTTGTTCAAAAAAAAAATAGAGTGAAAAAAAAGAAAAAAAAAGAAAAAAAAAGAGAAGCGGTCCTGTCTATTGCTTGTCCGATCCCTTGTCCGATCTCTTGTCCGATCCCTTGTCCGATCAGCGGCAGGCAGGCAGTGGTAGATTCTCTTGTCCGATCCCTTGTCCGATCTGCAGAGAGCTGAATTTGGCCTGTTATTGCTTCCATTTGAGTTTTGGGCACATAGTTTCCCTCTATTGCTTGAATTTTCACATTGGGAGCACTAAGGCCAGCAACTTTGACGAGTACTAGGGAATACTTATTGAACTTGGTTTAACTATTATTACTATCGCTAATCCTTGCTACTCACTTTGCCTTCCAAGCTACACCTTTCTCTTGGTCAGGACAGGTTCATTTCTTGCAATTGCCACCACCCTCCACTTGGTTCATCACCTGTAGGCCGGTGACCTCACTGCGGCGTGGTAAGAACACTTGCAAGCGTGGGTAAGGCGCTTGACAGATTGCTTCCACCACACACCCACCACCCCACCTAGCTGTTTTACATAAGGATTATTCTTTGTTGTTTTGTCTTTTCACTAACATGGCAGATAACAGCGGTACCCCTCCATCTGATTTTAATGACTGTGTCTCACGACGTGCTATACTAGAGTCTCAGCGGCAGACCCAACATTCCATCGAACGTCTCGCGCGTACTGTGGCTGACCTAGTGGACCGAATGACTGCCTTGGAAACACGTTTGCCTGCTGCACGAGCCAACGATGACCATGTTGAAGAGGAAGACGGCCATATTGAAGAGGAAGACGACCTATCCTATGCCGGAAACAATGCCATTGACCCTGACGAGGCTGCACGTCATCGCTTTCAGTTCAACCGTCAAGGTATGGGCGGCCACCGCAACCGCCATCCACGAGGTAACAATGACAACCACAGGAACAATGATCCCTACTCTAAGGTAAAATTTTCAGTACCTCATTTTGCTGGCACCTATGATCCAGATGCATATTTAGATTGGGAGATGTCAGTCGAACTAAAAATTTAATGCTCACATGGTTCCTGCTATCCACCGCGTGCGCTTAGCTACTAGTGACTTCACTGCATATGCTCTTCTTTAGGTGGACTGAAATAGTTTAGGTTGGCAATGAACCACAAACTTGGGATATGTTAAAACGGCAAATGCGTGGTAGATGGGTCCCTCCTTCATATAAACGTGATTTGAGAAAAAAATTGCAGCGCCTAAACCAAGGAAATAAATCGGTAGAGGAGTACTATCAGGAGTTGCAAATAGGTTGCATGCGTGCTGAATTGAGGAGGACAATGAGGATAAAATGGCCCGTTTTTATGGTGGTTTAAGACGTGAAATTCAGGATATCATTGATTATAAAGAATACAATACTATCACTCGTCTTTTCCACCTTGCTATGCTTGCAGAAAAAGAATTGCAGGGTCGCCAACAACCACAACGCAGCATGAGGACCAACATTGGTGATGCTACTTCACGCTCAAGTGGGCAGCAGCAACGACCACCACCACCACCTTCTCGACCGATGGCTACATCAGCACCTTCTACATCTACAGCCCAGGCTGAGAGATCCAAGGCTGCAGCATCCAAGACGCCAGCCAAGCCCACCTCCTCAGGGGCCTCTACCGCACGTTCTGCAGCGATCCAGTGTCACAGATGCAAAGGATTGGCCACGTTATGAAGGACTACCCTAGTCAGCGGGCTTATATTGCTACGGACGACGGTGGCTACGTAAGTGCTAGTGATGTTGAAGATGAATATGCACTTGCTGCTAACATTGCAGGAGATTACGATACATCCGACGATGATGCTGTTTTTGCGCCGGATGCCTTGGCCGACCATGAAGCACTTATTGTACAACGTGTCTTGAGCACTCACATGGAGCAGGATGATCGGGCACAACTGAATAATCTGTTTCAGACCTTCTTCCTCAGTCAATGACCGTTGTGTACGTGTCATCATCGACAGCGGTAGTTGCAACAATTTGGTGAGCCACGACATGGTGACGAAGCTTCAACTTCCCACACGTGCGCATCCACACCCTTACCATGTGCAATGGTTCAACAATAGCGGTAAGGTCAAGGTAACACAAACTGCTCACATCAAATTTTCCATTGGTACATACTTCGGAGTTGCTGATTTTGATGTAGTACCAATGCAAGCATGTTCTCTGTTACTTAGTAGACCTTGGGAGTATGATACTGATGCTACACACCATGGTAGGAGCAATAAGTACACATTTATGTATAAAGGAAAGAAAGTTACATTGCTTCCTATGACTCCTGCTGAAATTGTGAAATTTGAACAAGAAAAAAATGCTAGGGACGCACAAAAGAGCAAACAACCTTCTGAAAATCAGCAAGTAGCCAAAACGCTTTCGAGGCAACAGAAAGATAAACTTGCTTCTCCTTCTTCATCACAAGTTATTAATCTGAAAGGACGTGTCATGCTTGCAACTAAAACTGGCCTTGCTGAAATTTGTGATGATACTCCCATGATATATGGCTTGATTTGCACGAACGTGCTGTTTTCACTTGCGAACATTCCTAGCTCTGTTCTGTTGCAGTCACTGACCTTTTGCAGGAGTTTACGATGTTTTTCCTGCTGAGATACCACCCGGGCTGCCACCGATACGCGGCATCGAGCACCAAATTGATTTGATCCCGGGAGCGTCTCTTCCTAATCGTGCAGCGTACCGTACCAATCCAGAGGAGACAAAAGAAATTGAGCGCCAAGTACAGGACCTTCTTGATCGTGGGTACGTCCGTGAAAGCCTTAGTCCTTGTGCAGTACCCGTTCTTTTGGTGCCTAAGAAAGATGGTAGTTGGCGCATGTGTGTTGATTGTCGTGCTATTAATAATATCACCATTCGATATCGACACCCTATTCCTAGATTGGATGACATGCTTTATGAGCTTAGTGGTGCCATTATCTTTACTAAGATCGATCTCCGTAGTGGCTACCACCAAATTCGCATGAAACTAGGTGATGAATGGAAAACTGCTTTTAAAACAATGTTTGGATTATATTAGTGGCTTGTCATGCCTTTTGGACTTACTAATGCACCTAGTACCTTCATGCGCTTGATGAATGAAGTCCTACGGCACTTTATAGGACGCTTTGTGGTTGTATACTTTGATGATATCTTGGTTTATAGCAAGTCTCTCACTGAACATGTTGAACACCTACGTGCTGTTTTTTCTGTCCTTCGTGAGGCTAGAATGTTTGGTAACCTTGAGAAGTGCACGTTTTGCACGGATCGAGTTGTGTTTCTTGGATATGTTGTTACTTCACAGGGTATTGAGGTTGACGCGGCAAAGGTAGAAGCAATCAACAGCTGGCCGCAACCCCAAACTATCACATAGGTACGTATTTTTCTTGGTCTTGCAGGTTTCTACCGGCGTTTTGTGAAAGATTTCAGCACCATAGCCGGTCCTTTGCATGAGTTGACCAAGAAGGGAGTCACTTTTATTTGGGAACCAGCACAAGAACAAGCTTTTGCCACACTCAAAGATCGTCTTACACATGCACCTCTACTTCAGCTACCCGATTTCAGTAAGCCTTTTGAGTTAGAATGTGATGCTAGTGGTTTTGGAATAGGAGGTGTGCTGCTACAAGGAGGTAAACCCGTGGCCTATTTTAGTGAGAAATTACATGGTCCACAGTTGAATTATTCTACCTATGATAAGGAATTATATGCCTTAGTGCGTGTGCTTGAAACTTGGCAACATTACCTTTTGCCTAAGGAGTTTATTATTCACTTCAGATCATGAAGCATTGAAGCATATACGTAGTCAAGCAAATCTGAATAAACGACATGCTAAATGGGTAGAATTTATTGAAACTTTTCCATATATCATTAAGCATAAGAAAGGGAAAGATAATGTGATTGCCGATGCTTTATCTAGACGTTATACATTGCTTTCTCAACTTGTTTATAAGATCTTTGGTTTAGAAACATTGAAGGACATGTATGCTACTGATTTGGACTTCAAAGATGCTTTTGCAAATTGTACAAATGACCGTGCTTGGAACAAATATGTGCTGAATAATGGATATCTTTTTCGTGCTAACAAGTTATGTGTGCCGGCTAGCTCTCTTTCGCTTGTTGTTATTGCAGGAAGCACATGGTGGTGGTTTGATGGGTCATTTTGGATCAAAGAAAACCAAAGATGTGCTGTCCACACACTTCTATTGGCCTAGGATGAGACGAGATGTTGAGCGCTATGTGGCACGATGAACTACTTGCAATAAAGCTAAGTCCCATCTAAACCCACATTGTCTTTATATGCCTCTGCCCGTTCCTAGTGTACCTTGGGAGAGGATATTTCTATGGATTTTGTGTTATGATTACCTAGAACTAAGAGGGGGAGAGATAGTATTTTTGTGGTGGTAGATCAGTTCTCCAAAATGGCGCATTTTATACCTTGTCACAAGAGCGACGACGCTACCAATGTTGCTGATTTGTTTTTCAGAGAGGTCGTACGCTTGCATGGAGTTCCCAATACCATCGTTTCAGATCGTGATGCTAAATTCTTAAGTCATTTTTGGAGGACGTTGTGGCATAAGTTAGGGACGAAGCTGCTGTTTTCTACTACTTGTCACCCCCAAACGGATGGGCAAACGAAGGTCGTCAACCGTACATTGTCCACCATGCTGAGGGCTGTTTTGAAGACCAACTTGAAGCTCTGGGAAGAGTGTCTACCTCATATTGAGTTTGCATATAATAGGTCAGTACACTCCACTACTAAGGTAAGTTCGTTTCAAGTGGTCTATGGCTTTAATCCGCGTGCTCCTATTGATTTGCTACCATTGCCACCATCTGAAAAATTGAATTTTGATGCTACTACACGTGCTGAATTATTGCTTAAAATGCATGAAACTACTAAAGCAAACATAGAGAAAATGAATGAGAAATATCGTGCTTATGGTAGTAAGGGTAGAAAAGAGATAACATTTGAACCGGGTGATCTTGTTTGGTTGCACTTGCGCAAGGATCGTTTTCCTGATTTGAGAAAGTCTAAATTGATGCCCCGTGCTGATGGTCCTTTCCGTGTGCTTGAGAAGATAAATGATAATGCATATAAACTTGAGTTGCCTGCATCTTTTGGGGTTAGTCCCACATTTAACATTTCAGATTTAAAGCCCTATTTGGGAGATGACGATGAGCTTGAGTCGAGGACGACTCCAATTCAAGAGGGGGAGGATGATGAGGACATCACTTCACATGATACACACATGGAGCCTCCACCTACAATTCAATTACAAGGACCAATCACACGCGCTCGTGCCCGTCGCTTGAGCCATGAGGTTAATTCTTTCCTTAGCAACTATGTTAATATTTGTTTGGACGGGATGCTACTGAATACTAGTGATATTTTGTTGCTTAGGAACATGGGAGATGGAATAGAAGAGTTGGAGTTGAAGACGGAGTCGCACGGATGATTTGAAGTCAAGAATTCGCTGGTTCGGACTACATCGACCACCATGCACCAAAATGGGCGTAACTTCCTCATACGAAGTCCGATTGGCGCGTTCTTGGACTTTTTGGAAAGCTGAGGAGAAGACGGATCATTTGCTATTGGTTCCGCCTTATTTGGAGTCTCGAGCCGTCCTATGTGTTTGAAACAGTCCTGCGTGACAGAATTGGGCCGAGTTGGACCTTGTACTGAGTTGACCCATAGTCTGAGTCTGTTCACCTTCTACAGGCTGTCTGTTTGCCTTCTACAGGCTGCCACGCCCTATATATTCACGCCAGCCACCTTTAGGGTTAGGTTTTGCTTTGTTTGCATCTACACTTGTGTGTTTAGATCCCGCCCCTTGCACCGGACCGATTGGCTGCTGCATAGGCGTTTGTGAAACCTCACCTTTTCATCGTTTGTCTGTGAGTTGGCATTCGACTTGTATCCTTCCTATTCTTGCTTGTGTTCTTGGGTTCACTTGCAGGAATTAGCCTTCGTGGCGAGGTCAATCGCGTCCTGCGTGGTTGATAACCAACGGAGACAGTGGTGTAATGATTGCAAGGTTTTGATCCGCCGGACCGGAGCCTTGGATCGCCAACGTCGAGATTCTCCACCAACCCAAGTTATCCTTTACCTAGCGGAAGATCGGGACCAATCCCCCATCACCATGGGTATTAGATACTTGCGTGAGTGAGTCATGTGTTTGTGGAAGATGCTAGTAGAGTCTATTTTAATGTATGTGGATAATTTTTATCTTGTTCCTTGAATAAATATCGTTTGCATTTAATTAATGAGTACAACTTTTTATGTGAAACTTTTTGCTTTATGATGATGTTGTTCAAAAGGTTCCCTAATCTTGTCATCATGTGGGACAATGATGATATATGGATTAGCACATCTGACTGACTGATGATTGTGTTTCACAAATCATAGACATAGAGATGTCAAATCAGTGATGTGGACACATGTTGGTGGACATGGTGTTGGATAGACCACTTGAGATACTGCTGAGATTGTTATGTGCCAACAGTTGTCATCTAAAATGGTGTACCTATAGAGTTCTTGGACCTGAGATCGTCATTCGACTCCAGAATGTGTATTAACACACTTAGATGCTTCCTAACGCTATTCTGTAACAAGGTAGTAATAAGGGTTGTTTTCAGGTGTGTTGTGAAACATGTCTTGGGATGTGAGCGGTCAAGATGGAATTTACTCCTCCTAATAACGGGAGAGTCGTCTCTGGGCCCCTCGAGGTATTGGATTGGAAAGGTGCATGGCCATGCCACTATGACTAAGGAGTTAGTCATAATTTGAATCTGATACTTGATCGAGTGAAATGTCAAGTTAACCAACAAGGGTGGCACGTATCTCGCCTTGAGATTGACCGACGACGTGTGGTAAAGGGACTAGTGCTTGAGTATATCAAGGTTCATGAAAATTCAATTTTATACGCTTTCAGGGGTCAATATTTGCTGCTAGGTACCGATATTGATCAGTAAGTCGGAAACGGTTTCTGGTGAACAACCTATCGGGTCACACACTTAAGGGGATGGATTAAAAACTTGCAAAAAATTGGTTCTTGTGCAAATGGGAGATTTAAGGATATGCCCAAGAAAATTATGTGTATCAGAAGATCCAATAGGAAGTATAGGAAGTTCCATTTATTTTCTGGTCTCGATATAGAGAGCAAATGTTGCTTCGGAAGTTCCGATATAGTATCGTAAGTTCCGATGAAGCAGAAGTTCCAATTCAGAGGTAGGTCAATCTCAAGGCCCGATATGGTATCGCAAGTTCTGAGGTAGGTGATAACAGATTGAATCTGTTGTGTGTCGTACTATATCAGGAGACCTAAAATACCCTGTCGGAAGTTCCGATGCAGGATCGAAAGTTCCGACATGGGCAAACTGATTGGATCTGTTATGGTTTTTAGGGTTTCGGGATGAGCATGACCTAGGGGCTCTCAGCCCTATATAAGGAGAGGAGGACGTCTTGGGGTAAGCAAGAGAGGAGGAGGACGTCTTGGGGCAAGCAATAAGCCTAGATCAGACCTAGCCACCCAAGAGTTCTCTCCTCCCTTTCTTGATCTCAAACATTGAGGTCAAGGATCCCCGTCTCTCACGTGCGGTGCTAACACGCTGTTGTGGGAGGTACTCCATCCATGTACGTGTGGACTCCGTGGAGGCGTTGCTCTAATAGCAATGCTCGTGAATGTCTACATGCGAACGACTACATCGTCTTCATCGATCGGATCAGCGAAGGACGACAAGGACGAAGCGAGGAGAGGCTTGACGCACTGCTCCAACATCTTCTTCCATTGCACCTAGCGTGTTGTGTGGTAGAAGGTACCGATCTATGATCTCACACACGCATGAGACTTAGGCCTAGGGTGTAAAATATTGAATTTATTGGCTAGCATAGCTCCTTTATTCGCCAACACCCTACCCCTGGTATTGGCACTAGTACTAATTTAGACTTATCCTTTTTACCCTTACGAAGCTCTGTAACTAGGAATCTGTAGGTAGAGGGTAAAATGGACTTTTCCTTTGATATTTTCCTATAAAAGTAGGGCACTACCCTTGTAAAAAGGGGATAATCCAAAGAAATAACTATAAATTGGATGCAGGGTTATTATCCTCCAAGGAGGCTTGAACCAGAATAAAAACCCCTTCTCCTCATGAACTTCTCTAGAGGTTCACACTCTTCTATACACTATCCACATTACAGAAACCTGTTTGTAGCTAAAGAAATCGCTACAACAGTTGGCACCGTCTGTGGGGATCCTAGTACTAAAAACTAGTGTCTCTACCACAATGCACATCCTTCGGCAAAGGGCTTCGAATACAAGCTAAGGGCCTCCAAGTCCTCTCTTACGGTCTCGAAAAGCCCCAGGGGTACGAAGAAAACTTCCCGCTCCACCTCGAGGCCCGTGGCCTCTGGACCATGCTAGGTCTCCGAAGGTATTCTCAAGATTCCTTCACCTTTAAAAACCGAAGCCTTGCTTCGCCCTTCAAACTCTAAAGCCTTGTTTCGCCCTTTAAAAACCGTAGTCTTGCTTCTCCCTTCAAACTCCGAAGCCTTGCTTTGGCCTTTAAAAACCGAAGCCTTGCTTCGTGGATCTACACAACGCCTCTGGGCCTGTAGCACTCAAAGTGAAGCTACATAGCGCCTCTGGGCCCGTAGCAATAAAAGTAGGATTCCGAGATTGCAACTCGAAGCATCCTGGAACTCCGAGCTTGCAACTCGAAGCGTCCATGGATTCCGGGCCCCGGCCCAAAGCATCCCAAAAGAGCCGAAGGTGGCTCAAAGTCGAAGGTGACTCAATACTCTGGTGCGATCCACACCATCTTCACATAAGCATCAAGCCTAGCTTCGCATTATCAAATAAACTCTGAAGCCTTACTTCGATCATCTATCCCAAAGTCCAGCTTCATGATATCAAAAAAACTCTCCGAACCCTTGCTTCGATTATCTGTCTCGAAGCCTAGTTTCGTGTAAAATTACGTCTCAAAGCCCAGCTTCATGTAAAATTACGTCTCAAAGCCCCCTTTTTGCGTAAAATTGCATCTCAAATCCTTGTGACTGTGCGCATTGGTTATGTCGAAGTCCCCCGTACTTCGCATCACTAAGTAAACTCTGAAGCATCACTTCAGAACCTCAAATCCTTGCTTCGCTTATCGCAATCAGTATCTTTCCCATGCAGGTTAAAAAGAAATGAAGCATTAGGAGCCCCAGGGCTGAACACACCCTCCGCAAATTACGCAGCATTGAGTCAAATCCTTGCGATTGCGCACACTGGCTACATTGAAGTCCCCAGCCACGATGCGCAAGGGGGGACCGTTAACCGACCATTCGGATTATGCCTACGCACTTCGAAGCGTACTCCAGCGTTCACTTATTCCAAGGTCAAGCAACCGAAGCGCATACAAGTCAAATAAACTCCTTCACATTCTAAGCTGTGTCGAGCCAACTTATGATTGCGCACACTGTCTATACTGAAATCCCTAGCCGCCACGTTCAAGGGGGGACCAATGGCCATGCGTATGAAGTGCATGACAAATGTGAAGTGTATTTTTATTCATTCATATTTGTGAAGTACATTACCATTTGCGAGGTGTACAAACATTTGTGAGTTGTACAAACATGAAGTGCATGACAAATGCGAAGCATATTTCAATCAAAAGTATTCAACACACTTCTGTATAAGAATTGTTACACAAGCGCTAGTTAAAACCAATGTAAAAGTAGGCTCGAGACCCCAAGAAAATCGAGCCACGTCTGCTCCTTCTTCGGAGGGCCCCCTTGGCTGGTCAAACCCTCGTCGGAGCCAAACCTCCCGCGTCCGGTCCACCCGCGCCTCAAAGCCCAAAGGGCTCTTCTTACCTATTGTAGTTCGGCCCAAGTTTGAAGTGTAGGAGGATCCACATTAAATGTGGAGAAATCAAATACTTCATCTCCAATTTGCGAAGGTACGCTCGAAGGTTGAGCTCCTCAGTTGTCTGAAACTACGTCAAAATATCCTAAGTCCAGTGAAGATGACAAGCTCCGAAGGGGCTCAACCTTCACTGAAGCTAGTAACTCTTGGGCTACACCGGGTACAACTTCACCCTTAGAACCCCTCGGTAATTTGAATTGAGGAAGCCCTTCGGACCTAGATACCTCGAGCACTACCTAGTGCTGGCGAAGCGCCTCCGAATCCTCAAGCACTTCGACGCCAATATCCAAAGGTTGAGCCTAGGCAGGTACAAAACACCCCCACAATTTCATTAATAAACTGACAAGTTCACTTTACAGGCCTACGACTAAGTATTACAAAACAAAGCCTAAAGAGATCTACACCTTCGAAAGCGGATGGTTCGATCCCGAAGGAGGGGTCCGTTGCCCTGCCTGGTAGGAGCAGGTGGCCCTTTGAAGTTCAAGGCCCGCCTCACGCACTTGAGCCTTCCAAGGCTCGTGAAGGAAGCACCAAGATTCATGGACTTCAGGGGCTGGCAAAGTCAAGAGAGGCCCTCCGAAGGCCACCGGTGTCACGAAGGTCGTGGCTCTGAGGTGTTAACATCTCGCTTCATGAAGTAGTTGCAGCACCCCTTGGCCGACCACTCATCCCGTGGTCCACGTGAAGCCCACCAAGGTGTCCTCCGTGACTTGGGTAGCTATCTGAAGGAACACAAGTCGGTCCTCGACAGGATCTTGGCACTAAAGAATGGGGTCCAGCAGCTAGTCCCCAAATGCTCCAAGACTCCGGTCAATTCGGAGGTGGCTCCATCGACTCCCCGGATGACTTCGGCCTCCAAGGCATGCCTAGCATCGTGGAGTCGGGCATTCTCTCCCATCATCTTCTTGATGGCTTCCTCCTAAGCCCACTTAGCGGTGTGGAGCTCAGTGTTCAGCTCCACCAGCTTAGCACTCCCCTCCTCCGAAGTTCGGAGCGATTGCCGAAGATCTTCAATTTCATGGGCCATCTTCATCGCGGCTTTGCGCGCCCGAACCATTTCAGCCCTCGACGCTTCGACCGGGCTTCGGCTTGCTGAAGCTATTGAGCGGTGTAACACCTCAAATTTTCAATACAATAAAAATATTATTAAATTCAATTTCCTGGAATATATATTTATGAAAATACTTTAAATACCCTTTTATACCCAATTGAACTACATCATAGAGTAGATGGCCAAATTAGGAGGTGAAACTTTTTGTATATGATCCTAAGACCAAAATATATTTTTGAGAATTTTTATAAATTTTTATCAACCTTGGAAGTAGCCCTAAGATTTTAATCTATTTTCTGGAATTATTTTTATTCAGAAATGTTTTAAAACAGTAATGGGCTCCCCTCCCTCCTTTCTCTCTCTCCCGGCCGGCCCAGCCCACTCCTTCCCGCGCGCGCCTTCTGACCAGTGGAGCCCACCCGTCAGTGACCCCCTCTCCTCTCACGCACGCACCCGACACCCCGGCCCCACCTGTCGGCGCCAACCGTTCCCTCTCGCGCCCGAGCCCGGCCCCACCCGTCAGTCGCCACCCTCGCTCGCCCGCGCCCACCGACCAGTGGCCCCCGCCTGTCAGCTTCATCATCAACCTCGCGCCAGGCCCCCCTAATCCCGCCGGCAAGAACTTCGCCTCGGATCCGCTCGCCGGCTCCCCCTTCCGTTAAACCGAGGCCGACATTAACTTCCCCGAGGCCCACCGGTCAATTAAGCGCGTTAAGGCACGCGTTTAAGCCCCTGGATCACCTTCACGTGCATGGCCGCGCCTTCGCCGGTGAGTAAATCCCTCCTCGGCTTTCCTTGCATGCGAGCCCCCTCCGACGTCCTATTTAACCCCCCCGGCCTTCGCCACATCCGACCCCCACGTCCACTTGCCTCGAGCACGAACAGAACGCCCGTAATTCACATTTTAGCGCTCCCCTCCTGTTTCACCTCCGGCCACCGCTCGCCGTCGCACTGGACCGCCTCCGTCCACGTAGTCGCCACCATCGTGACCGTCGCCGACCACCCGACCTCGGCCACGCCTCCGTTGGCCAAGGAGATCGCCGGATCACCGCCGCCGTCGAGCACCCGAGGAGCCCTCCGCGTCTACCCTCGCCGCCGATCGCCGTCAGCCACCCTTCATCGTCGTCGAAGGTACCGTCGTGACCGCCATGGCCTCCTCTTTCCATTTTTGCATAGAACTAGGGCCTAGCCCCCTCGTAGGCGCCGTCGCCGCCGCACCCGAACCCCGCCGTCACCGGAGACGAAGGGGGGTACAACCCCCTTAGCGCGTGTCGTGCCGGATCTCATCCTGGCCGCACGATCACAATCGGAGCGCTCTGATTAAAGCCCTACGGGATTTAATCTCCGCCCTTGATCCAGTCAAAGGGGTACCAGGCCATCTGGGCCGTTGATCGCTTTTAAAAGCCTTGACTCAATCTCGTGCGTCCATCGCGTACCAGTTCGAACGTTTTAATCCTGGTCGTCCACATCACTTTAACTCCCCCGCCTCGCCCTCGCGCGTCGGATCTGGATCCGACGGTCCAGATCGACCCGGTGCACGCGCACAGTGCGCGGGTTTACCGTGGGCCTGGCTCACCGTGGACCCGAGGGGTTTAAAAATTGAAAATGAATTTCAGAAATACTTTTAAACTTGTAAAATTCATATCTGGCGCATTTGAACTCTAAAAATTACCATTCCAATTTCAGAAAATTCATAATATTATTCTCTACATGTTTATGCAATAAAAACAGTAGGTTTACTTTGACTTTTTCATGTTTATTCAAATAAATATTCAAAAGCCTTTAGGATTAAAATATAAATTCAAATGTTCAAACTTCAGAAAATTTAGATTTATTTCCATTCTGTCCATTTACTGAAAAGACCATCAAATTAACATGAACTTTTCATTTCACATTTATTTGAGAACTTAATATGGCAATAATCACATTTAAACACCCTTTTCTAAAAAGGACAACTCTTTAATTCCTTTAAAATTTAATTATAAAATAAACCACAGAACCTTAACCATTGAATTTATTTTATTTATAATCAAACCAACTTTAACTTATATGCTTATAATGTAATGTTATATTGTTTGATTGAATGTTGTGTTCTTTTTATTTTACTTTACTATATCAAAAAGACTACGACGTCGCCGAGGAGCCGGACTACTTCCCCGAAGTCCCTCCCTCTCCTTTTGCTGAACAAGGCAAGTCACCAAACCAATCTTTTGAGCATATTGAACCAATGTTTGATTAAACTATCGCTAAAACACATAGGTTATATATGCATTAGTCAAATGAACCCTTACAATATATTTATTTAGGATCCCCCGACCTTGATGTGCAACCCAAGCCATGCCCTCTAGCCTAAACTCCTTGTCACCATATGATTAATGTTATTAGCTAGTGTCCAATGTATCGACACAATCGCTATAGGATAAAAATGAGTCGTAGTACATGGTTCTACTATATGATCCCCATTGTTTCTTATCTATGGAATTCTGTCGGTGTTGGAGTTGTGGTTGTGAGTGAATGCATGGTGGGTTCCGGGTGCAAGCTAGGGCATTGGTCGGTAGCACCCGGGGCACTATAAGGACCGGTCTGAGGGATCCGTTGCAATACACTTACGTACTAACCACAAGTCTAGTGGGTAAGTCCTAACTAAGGTATGGGTTGTTCCAAACCGAGGCCACCATTTGGAGATGGGTCAAGTTGCACCTGCGGGTGACTTGTACCAATATGGCGCAAAAGGGGGTGCGACGTTAGCCGGGATGCGGCCCGGCGCGCCGGCGAAACCTAGAACGGGTGGTTATCGCTTGGAACAGTTCATGCCGAGGTTTTGGCACGAGTTCCCGTGGTATGGGTCATCTCGTTTGGGATGAGTGCGTGCCTTGTGGGTACAGTAGTACATCTCTGATCAGAGTCTTAAATCTTTTCGAAAAGCCAAGCCCACGGTCAAGGGCGGGTTGCGTGATATCCCCCAGTTAGATTACTTTGAATATGTATGTGCATGATGGATTGACATGTAAGGACTGTTGTGCGAGGAGGTAAAACGTACTCCTCGAGTTAGTTGATGTTGTTGATATTCATGTTTACTTTCCGCATTATTAAAATATGTTTACACTAAATGCAATAACTGAAACTGTACTTTTCCGCAATGTTAGCCATTACCCTTCCTTGTTTATTATCCTGCATTATTACTTGCATTTGCGATGGCTTGTTGAGTACTTTTTGTACTCATACCCGTTGGACCCCACAGAGGATGCTTACTATGAGGACGGTCTGGAGTAGCGACCCAGTCGAGAAGAAAAATCCTGAAGAAGATGTTCGTCATGCCGCTTTTTAATTATTTTTAATACTGTTTCTACTAAAACTTTGATGTAATAAATATGGTCTGCGTACCATGGATATTGTCGTATGTACGTTGTCGCATGATGAACCTCTTGTATTATTGTTTTTCTTCTGAAATTCAATAATGTCTCGATTGGATAAATCGGGGCGCTACAAGATGGTATCAGAGCCGACTTGACTGTAGGAAGCCAAACAGACCCGCCTAGCCATTAGCCACAGGAAATTATTTCTCGAAAATCTACTTTATAAACTTTGTTCCTCTCCTCACTTTTATTCAACTTGTTGTTTTGTAGATGCCTATCTACCAAGTCCACAGCTACTGCCGCCACTACGAGGGCTTCGTCCGGGAGCTCCGTATGATGCTCACCTTCCTCGGGTTCCTCTTCGAACCCGAATTCCAAGGAGTGTACCCCGACGAGTTCGCCGGGCCTTGCGACGTCTCCCTCACCGTCCACGGCTCCGGAGAACACCTGCCTCCCTACACCACAGCACTTGGAGGCCCGACTTTCGACGTCGCGTGCCAACGAGTCGCCCTCCAGGCCCTCATGGAGCTGAGGATGATCTACGATGATCGTCTTCAGAACTCGTCCTTCCGGCTTGTGCCGAAGCGTACTCCCGGCGCCCACCGTAGCATCTACCTCGGAGTTCACTCCGTGCGTGATCCGGTCATGGCCCGGCAGTCGCGTCTTCTACAGGACATGGATGATCTCCACACCGAGGCGGTGCTCGACGCCGACGAGCACCATGAGGCGGTCGAGTTCCTTCGTGAAGAAACGAAGAACTTGATCCAACAGAACGGCGAGCTGCAGCGCAAGATCATGCAGCTGCAGAAGGATATTGCGGAGATGGTTCCTCTTCTTCCAAGGAAGAAGAAGCCCATCCGTGAGCCCCTCCCTCGCCCCAAGAGGATCCCGCCACGACCCTCCCCCGCCAGACCCTCCACCAGCGCCCCTGCACCGCGCCCCGGCCTCGTCTCTGACTCCATCATCGAGAACTTTCTCAGACCCACCATCCCTCTGGAGCCGCGTACTCGTGGTTTCGAGAGCACGGAGACCGCCTCCGGTGACGAGTAGGCGTTAGAGGCCGCTATTTTTAAAATAATACGGAATTTGTATGTGGTGCTATCCGCAACAAGTGTGTTGTGGGTAGAATAAAAACTTGATTGTAATGAACAATTTCTACCACTCCATTTATGTGCTTGAATCTTATATGATATTTTTGCTTGTATTATTGTTTCGTCATCTTTTGCCTTATCACTATGTATATTCAGAAGATAGCCGACCACCAGAACACCGGCTCCAACAACGGATCAGGAGGAAGCCGTGATGCGCCCGAGGGTGTTGTACCCAACTAGGGTGCAACGGGCCCGCGTCAGTCTGGGTCGCCCTCCGCCAACCACCCCACCTTGGCGGAGATGATGGCGAATCAGAACCAACTGATCACCGCCCTCCTCACTCAGATGCAGAACCAATAGGCTCAGTTGGACCGTCTGCAGAACGGGGAACCCGCCCCTCGCGCACCAGCACCCGCGCCAGCCCCACAACTCTCGGAGTTTCTGCGCGTGCGCCCGCCCATCTTCTCAAGCACCACCAACCCGATGGAGGCCGGAGATTGGCTTCGCACCATCGGAAAGAAGCTCGACCTCCTCCCCTGCACCGACCGGGAGCGAGTGGCCTTCGCCACTCACCAGCTCCAGGGTCCCGCCGCTGAATGGTGGGACAACTATCGTGAGTCCCAGCCAGAAAACCACGTGGTGACTTGGGCGGAGTTCACCATCGCTTTTCGTGCCGCCCACGTCCCCGCCGGTGTCATCGCGGTGAAACAGCAAGAGTTCCGCGACCTGCAACAAGGCAACCGGACCGTCATGGAGTACCTCCATGAGTTCACCCGCCTCGCCCGCTACGCACCGGAGGAAGTGCGCACCGATGCCCTCTGCCAAGCCAAGTTCCTCCGGGGACTTAAGGATGAGCTGTCCATCCAGCTCGTCGCCACCGACTACGCCGACTTCCAACGGCTAGTCAACAAAGCGCTCATCCAAGAGACTGAGCAGAACAGGCTGGACCTCAAGAAGAGGAAGATGATCGCCTTCACGCATCAACAGGCGAACTCTCAGAGGCCCCGCTTCATTCCTCCGCCACCAGCGCCCGCCTACCATCCTCGGCCCGCCTACAGGCCACCTCACGCCGCCGGTGGATCCAACGCCGGGCATCCTCGCCCCGCTCCACCAGCTCCGGCCGCTCAGCCGACGCCAGCCGCCAAGGCTCCGATCTTGAAGGATCGCCAAGGGAGGCCGGTCGTCTGCTTCAACTGCCGCAAGGAAGGGCACTATTCGCACCAGTGTCCCAACCCCAAGCAGACTCAAGGCGCGGCACCCAACCAGGAAGTTCGCGCCCCGCGTCAACCATATCAGCGCGGAGGAAGCTCAGGAGGCTCCTGAAGTCATGCTCGGTACGTTTACTGTGAATTCCGTACCGGCCGTAATATTATTTGACTCTGGAGCAACCCACTCCTTCGTCTCGGAAGATTTTGTGAAAACAAACGAACTGGACGTGCTCCCTCTACCCATTCCCATGGTGATTGCCACCCCCGGCAATAGGACCTTAGCCCGCTTATACAGCCCTAAGGTTCAAATTGACATCCAAGGAGTACTGTTTCGGGCCGAGCCAGTCCTCATCCAATGCACCAGACTTGACCTCATACTAGGGATGGATTGGTTGATGAAGCACAAGGGAGTGATCGACTGTGCCAGCAAGTCCAGTCACGGTAACCAACCCTGAAGGCGCAGCCGTCACCTTCTGGATGACCAGTCGCAAACCACTCGGAGCATCCCTTCGCTCGATAGCTCTTGAAGAGGTACCTATAGTCAAGGAGTTTGCGGATGTCTTCCCTGAAGACCTACCCGGAATGCCTCCCAAGCGGGACATCGAATTCAGAATCGAACTTGTCCCCAGGACCACTCCAATCTCCAAACACCCGTACCGGATGGCCGCTAATGAACTAGCTGAAGTCAAGAGCAACATCAAAGACCTAGAGCAAAAAGGGTATATTCGACCGAGTACCTCACCCTGGGGTGCACCGGTTATATTTGCCATGAAGAAAGACAAGACCAAGAGGATGTGCGTGGACTATAGAGCCTTGAACGACGTAACCATCAAGAACAAGTACCCATTGCCTCGGATCGACGACCTGTTCGATCAGCTGAAAGGATCCTCGGTGTTTTCCAAGATTGACCTCAGGTCAGGTTATCACCAATTGAGGATTAGGGAAGAAGACATACCCAAGACTGCCTTCACCTCCCGCTATGGACTCTATGAGTATACCGTGATGTCGTTCGGACTCACGAATGCCCCAGCCTTTTTCATGAACATGATGAACACTGTATTCATGGAGTTCTTGGATAAGTTCATCGTGGTATTCATCGACGATATCCTCATTTACTCCAAGACCAGGGAAGAACACGAGACTCACCTCCGTCTGATCCTCGGAAAGCTAAGGGAGCAGCAACTATACGCCAAATACAGCAAATGCGAATTTTGGTCGTCTGAGGTGAAGTTCCTCGGCCATGTTATATCTGCCGGAGGAATAGCGGTGGACCCAACCACCGTTGAAGCAGTAACCAACTGGCTGCAGCCCACGACCGTGACCGAGATCCGAAGTTTTCCTCGGATTGGCCGGATACTACCGCCGATTCATCGAGAATTTTTCCAAGATCGCCAAGCCTATGACCAGACTTTTGCAGAAGGAAGTGAAGTTTGAATGGACCCCCGACTGCGAAGAAAGCTTCCAGACCCTAAAGAAGAAGCTAGTATCAGCTCCTATTCTGACTCTACCAGACATCCGGAAAGACTTCCACGTCTACAGTGATGCCTCTCGTCAAGGATTGGGATGCGTCTTAATGCAAGAAGGGAAGGTGATATCCTACGCCTCCCGGCAACTGAGACCGCATGAGCTGAACTACCCAACCCACGACCTGGAACTAGCAGCAGTGGTTCATGCCTTGAAGATATGGAGACATTACCTTGTGGGGAATCGGTGTGAGGTCTTCACCGACCACAAGAGCCTCAAGTACATATTCACCCAACCAGATCTAAACCTCAGACAAAGGAGATGGTTGGAACTGATTAAGGATTACGACTTGGGCATCCATTATCATCCAGGCAAGGCCAATGTGGTGGCAGACGCCCTTAGTCGAAAAGGGTACTACAATGCCATCATGGTTCAGGACCAAGCTCCCTTACTTTACAAGGATATGGAAAGGCTAAACCTAGGGATCACCACTCGAGCGTACCTCGCTGCCTTGGAGTCTCGGCCTGTCTTAATAGACCAGATCCGAGAAAAGCAGAAGGAAGACCTGGACATCTTGGAGATCCAGCAGAACATGAGAAAGGGTAAAGCCCCCGGATTTTCCGAGGACGAGCATGGTACCATCTGGTTCGGAAACCGGATCTGCGTACCCGACAAACCTGAGTTGAAGACCCTCATCCTCCAAGAAGCCCACGATACTCTATACTCCATCCATCCCGGGAGTACAAAGATGTATCAAGACCTGAAGGAAAAATATTGGTGGGTCAGCATGAAGAAGGAAATAGCTGAGTATGTGGCCAAGTGCGACACATGCCGGCGAGTCAAGGCAGAGCATCAGAGACCTGCCGGACTTCTTCAACCTCTCAAGGTCCCTGAATGGAAGTGGGAAGAGATAGGAATGGACTTCATCACGGGACTGCCCAGGACCCAAGCTGGTCACGATTCTATCTGGGTGATCATCGACCGACTCACCAAGGTAGCTCACTTCGTTCCGGTCAAGACAACTTACACCGTCGCCAAGTTGGCTGAATTGTATATGACCCGGATCGTGTGCCTTCACGGAGTTCCTAAAAAGATCGTATCTGACCGTGGGAGTCAGTTTACCTCCAAGTTTTGGAAGAACCTTCAAGAGGAACTCGGCACCCGGCTGAACTTTAGCACCGCCTATCATCCACAGACTGACGGTCAGACCGAAAGGGTCAACCAGATATTGGAGGATATGCTTAGAGCTTGTGCTCTAGACTTTGGCGGAATGTGGGACAAGAACTTACCATATGCAGAGTTCTCCTACAACAACAGCTATCAAGCCAGCCTGCAAATGTCCCCGTTCGAAGCACTCTATGGATGTAAGTGCAGAACGCCGTTGCTCTGGGATCAAACCGGAGAGTCGCAACTGTTTGGGACTGATCTATTAAGGGAAGCTGAACAGAAGGTTAAGATCATAAGAGACCGATTGAAGGCAGCCCAATCCCGCCAGAAGAGCTATGCCGACAACCGTCGAAGAGACCTAGCCTTTGAGGAGGGTGATTATGTATATCTCCGAGTCACTCCCCTCCGTGGCACTCAAAGGTTCAACATGAAAGGCAAACTAGCGCCCCGCTACGTCGGACCTTTCCAGATCCTCCGACGGCAAGGAGAAGTGGCATACCAACTCGAACTGCCTCCATCCTTGGCAGGAGTTCATGATGTGTTCCACGTCTCTCAGCTGAAGAAGTGCCTCCTGTGTACCCACCGAGCAAGCCGACCTTCAGCAGCTCAATGTCCAAGAAGACTTGACCTACATAGAGAAACCCATCAAAATCTTGGAAACCAAGGAGAGAGTAACCAGAAGCCGCGTCGTTCGTTTCTACAAGGTTCAATGGAACAACCATCCCGCCGAAGAAGCCACTTGGGAAAAGGAAGACGAACTGAAAGCCCAATACCCCGAGTTATTCGAGTAGCGTTCCAATCTCGAGGACGAGATTCTTGTAAGGGGGATAGGTTTGTAACACCCCAAATTTTCAATACAATAAAAATATTATTAAATTCAATTTCCTGGAATATATATTTCTGAAAATACTTTAAATACCCTTTTATACCCAATTGAACTACAGCATAGAGTAGATGGCCAAATTAGGAGGTGAAACTTTTTGTATATGATCCTAAGACCAAAATATATTTTTGAGAATTTTTATAAATTTTTATCAACCTTGGAAGTAGCCCTAAGATTTTAATCTATTTTCTGCAATTATTTTTATTCAGAAATGTTTTAAAACAGTAATGGGCTCCCCTCCCTCCTTTCTCTCTCTCCCAGCCGGCCCAGCCCACTCCCTCCCGCGCGCGCCTTCTGACCAGTGGAGCCCACCCGTCAGTGACCCCCTCTCCTCTCACGCGCGCACCCGACACCCCGGCCCCACCTGTCGGCGCCAACCGTTCCCTCTCGCACCCGAGCCCGGCCCCACCCGTCAGTCGCCACCCTCGCTCGCCCGCGCCCACCGACCAGTGGCCCCCGCCTATCAGCTTCGTCATCAACATCGCGCCAGGCCCCCCTAATCCCGCCGGCGAGAACTTCGCCTCGGATCCGCTCGCCGGCTCCCCCTTCCGTTAAACCGAGGCCGGCATTAACTTCCCCGAGGCCCACCGGTCAATTAAGCGCGTTAAGGCGCGCGTTTAAGCCCCTGGATGGCCTTCAGGCGCATGGCCGCGCCTTCGCCGGTGAGTAAAGCCCTCCTCGGCTTTCCTTGCATGCGAGCCCCCTCCGACGTCCTATTTAACCCCCCCGGCCTCCGTCGCGTCCGACCCCCACGTCCACTCGCCTCGAGCACGAACAGAACGCCCGTAATTCACATTTTAGCGCTCCCCTCCTGTTTCACCTCTGGCCACCGCTCGCCGTCGCACCGGACCACCTCCGTCCACGTAGTCGCCACCATCGTGACCGTCGCCGACCACCCGACCTCGGCCACGCCTCCGTTGGCCAAGGAGATCGCCGGATCACCGCCGCCGTCGAGCACCCGAGGAGCCCTCCGCGTCTACCCTCGCCGCCGATCGCCGTCAGCCACCCTTCATCGTCGTCGAAGGTACCGTCGTCACCGCCATGGCCTCCTCTTTCCATTTTTGCATAGAACTAGGGCCTAGCCCCCTCGTAGGTGCCGTCGCCACCGCACCCGAACCCCGCCGTCGCCGGAGACGAAGGGGGGTACAACCCCCTTAGCGCGTGTCGTGCCGGATCTCATCCTGGCCGCACGATCGCGATCGGAGCGCTCTGATTAAAGCCCTACGGGATTTAATCTCCGCCCTTGATCCGGTCAAAGGGGTACCAGGCCATCTGGGCCGTTGATCGCTTTTAAAAGCCTTGACTCAATCTCGTGCGTCCATCGCGTATCGGTTCGAACGTTTTAATCCTGGCCGTCCACGTCTCTTTAACTCCCCTGCCTCGCCCTCGCGCGTCAGATCTGGATCCGACGGTCCAGATCGACCCGGTGCACGCGCACAGTGCGTGGGTTCACCGTGGGCCTGGCTCACCGTGGACCCGAGGGGTTTAAAAATTGAAAATGAATTTCAGAAATACTTTTAAACTTGTAAAATTCATATCTGGCGCATTTGAACTCTAAAAATTACCATTCCAATTTCAGAAAATTCATAATATTATTCTCTACATGTTTATGCAATAAAAACAGTAGGTTTACTTTGACTTTTTCATGTTTATTCAAATAAATATTCAAAAGCCTTTAGGATTAAAATATAAATTCAAATGTTCAAACTTCAGAAAATTTAGATTTATTTCCATTCTGTCCATTTACTGAAAAGACCATCAAATTAACATGAACTTTTCATTTCACATTTATTTGAGAACTTAATATGGCAATAATCACATTTAAACACCCTTTTCTAAAAAGGACAACTCTTTAATTCCTTTAAAATTTAATTATAAAATAAACCACAGAACCTTAACCATTGAATTTATTTTATTTATAATCAAACCAACTTTAACTTATATGCTTATAATGTAATGTTATATTGTTTGATTGAATGTTGTGTTCTTTTTATTTTACTTTACTATATCAAAAAGACTACGATGTCGCCGAGGAGCCGGACTACTTCCCCGAAGTCCCTCCCTCTCCTTTTGCTGAACAAGGCAAGTCACCAAACCAATCTTTTGAGCATATTGAACCAATGTTTGATTAAACTATCGCTAAAACACATAGGTTATATATGCATTAGTCAAATGAACCCTTACAATATATTTATTTAGGATCCCCCGACCTTGATGTGCAACCCAAGCCATGCCCTCTAGCCTAAACTCCTTGTCACCATATGATTAATGTTATTAGCTAGTGTCCAATGTATCGACACAATCGCTATAGGATAAAAATGAGTCGTAGTACATGGTTCTACTATATGATCCCCATTGTTTCTTATCTATGGAATTCTGTCGGTGTTGGAGTTGTGGTTGTGAGTGAATGCATGGTGGGTTCTGGGTGCAAGCTAGGGCATTGGTCGGTAGCACCCGGGGCACTATAAGGACCGGTCTGAGGGATCCGTTGCAATACACTTACGTACTAACCACAAGTCTAGTGGGTAAGTCCTACCTAAGGTATGGGTTGTTCCAAACCGAGGCCACCATTTGGAGATGGGTCAAGTTGCACCTGCGGGTGACTTGTACCAATGTGGCGCAAAAGGGGGTGCGACGTTAGCCGGTATGCGGCCCGGCGCGCCGGCGAAACCTAGAACGGGTGGTTATCGCTTGGAACAGTTCATGCCGAGGTTTTGGCACGAGTTCCCGTGGTATGGGTCATCTCGTTTGGGATGAGTGCGTGCCTTGTGGGTACAGTAGTACATCTCTGATCAGAGTCTTAAATCTTTTCGAAAAGCCGAGCCCACGGTCAAGGGCGGGTTGCGTGATATCCCCCAGTTAGATTACTTTGAATATGTATGTGCATGATGGATTGACATGTAAGGACTGTTGTGCGAGGAGGTAAAACGTACTCCTCGAGTTAGTTGATGTTGTTGATATTCATGTTTACTTTCCGCATTATTAAAATATGTTTACACTAAATGCAATAACTGAAACTGTACTTTTCCGCAATGTTAGCCATTACCCTTCCTTGTTTATTATCCTGCATTATTACTTGCATTTGCGGTGGCTTGTTGAGTACTTTTTGTACTCATACCCGTTGGACCCCACAGAGGATGCTTACTATGAGGACGGTCTGGAGTAGCGACCCAGTCGAGAAGAAAAATCCTGAAGAAGATGTTCGTCATGCCGCTTTTTAATTATTTTTAATACTGTTTCTACTTAAACTTTGATGTAATAAATATGGTCTGCGTACCATGGATATTGTCGTATGTACGTTGTCGCATGATGAACCTCTTGTATTATTGTTTTTCTTCTGAAATTCAATAATGTCTCGATTGGATAAATCGGGGCGCTACAAGCGGCCTCGAAAGCCTGGAGCTGAAGGCTCCCAATGGTCTCCATGGCCAAGGCCTCCTAGCGGTCCATGGAGATCACGGTCCCGTGGACAAGTGTGAAGGCCTGATAAAAATAAAAGATGTTGATCGTTAGTAGGGAAAGCTAAGGCACTAATGAAGCCATGCACAAGACCCCGTTCACCTGAAGAAGAGCCTCTTTGGCCACAACACCGAGGTCTTTAGGGCGATAACGATCCAGCTGCGCCACCAAGTCATCTCTACGGAGGCCTGACTAGTCCGGATGTACCAGGATATCAGTTCCCCAGCAGGTAACTCCGGTGGGATGAATGGCCTTAGCAAAGGCGCTCGACCCAAAGTCACCCCTGGAGTAGGGCTCCGATCGTCGACATCCATGATTTCCACGCGTTCTTGCAAAGGGGCCAGGAGAGAAGCCTCATCACAAGCCCCTTCTAGCATCTCCTTCGACCGAAGGGTCCTCGTTGGACTCTTCGCTGTTGTTGCCATCGCTGATGTCGCTTCCACTGTCCTTGGAGGACCCCTCCGAATCATTAGAATCGGGGCTCGCTTCCTTGGCTCTGTCAGCATCTAAAAGAGAAGAATTTAAAGACAAATTAAAAGTGAAAGCAGGAGGAAAAAGGCCAGTCAAGAGGGGTACCTTCGTTCTCCCCGTCAATACAGGAGAGTTCCGGGCACTCCGAAGCCACGAAGAGCCCTACCCAATCCCTTTTACGGGTTTGCGAAGCCCCGAGCTCCGGGACCACAATGGCCACCTCCAGCTCCGAGTGCTCGCCCGCCTTCCGTGCTAGGGGATCCCGCATCTAAAGCCTTCAGAGGATTCTCTAAGGGATCCACAGGCTTCAAAGGGTCTTCGAAGCATCGAGGAGACGAGCCCTCTGGCTCATCAGTGTTCCACCTCCTTCGCTTCGATCCAGCACCCGAAGGTGCTGGATTCAGGAGCTTCGGGAGATCCGGTAGTTCAATTCCAAGCCAGATCCCCACTCGGTTGTGTCGCTCCTAGGACCCCACCAGAGCAATCCTCCAGTTTCGTTCGACCGATGTCGGAGCCCCCACTACACGCTCCACCGCTATGATGGCGTCCGCACTTTGCGCCTGCCTGCAGTAACGAAGCCTGATCATCAGGGCACCAGAACAAAATGTTAAGGAAGCACAAAGACACAAGATGAGGTCTCACCAAGGTACTCTGAAGATATGTCCTTCGGGCTGCCTGCGTTAGAGCCTACGAAGTGGGTCTTCGGCCAAAAGAGCCCGAGAGGGCCGATCCGAAGGTTAATGAACTCTTCGGCTAGATCCCTCATGCTCATCCTCCGGCCACCCTCCGCAGCAACCCAACTTGAGTTTTGGCGGTGGCGGAGTCCAACGTCACTCGGGCTTGGCGGTGGTAGGAGATAGGTGTGTTGCTGCTATGAAGGGGGGACTCTACGCCAACACTGACATAAAACAATGTTGATCTCATCCGAAGTACCAGCGGTCGTTTGCTGCCTTTGCTAGAAAGGAATTTGCAAACTCCTTGCAAAGCTGGAAGTTTGCACTCCTGAAGGACAAGACCCTCTTGAGATTGTTCCTCCTCATCCTCCTCTTCGGCTGGTAGCTGGTGTCGTGAAGATACCCAAAGATGTCGGCACACCCCTCTCACCCTTTGGCCCGCATGGCCCACTCGAAGATTGCGAGTCATGCCACTGCATTCGGAGACAGGTGAGGGAGCTCAAAGTTGTACATCTGCAGTACTTCTCCAAGCTTGGCTTTGGCTAGAACCCTAAGCTCAGCTTTGAAGAAGGCCTCAAAGACTACAACCTCATTGACCTGAGGCTTAGGGATGACTTCATACTCCGGTGTCCGAATGGATACCTTGATATTGATCTTCCTGGCGCATAACCTGTTGATGGACTCCTCTGTGGACATCGTCGCTCGCAGCTCGAAAGTTTGCTTGAATTTGTCCGACGGCAGATGAAGGTCGAACTTCCCAAGGCGCTTCACTGGAGTCTTCATTGCGGTCGCTGCTGCTGTCATAGTTTGGGCTTGGACGGAGCTCAATCCTCCACTGAGGGCAAGTCCTTCTTTGGCGAATCCTTCTTCGGCATGTTGCTAGGGGCTTCGGCTATGGAGCTGGGGACTCCGGAGGTGAGGAGGCTAAAGGATCCAGAGGGACAGAGTCTAGGGGCTCTAAATAAGGCTACAGAACTCGAAAGAAGGCACAATGCATAATGCGCTTTGGGGGATGAGGAGCCATGCTGAATAGCGTGGGCCTCATGGCTCCAGATGTGATGAGTCATTGTCAACAATAGTCAAAGAGGACTGAAAAGAGAGAAGGCCTGTTGCGTCATGGGCCGCGTGTGACTCAGGTACACGGGCAGCGAGCGACTGTCGGGCAGAGGGGCCACGAAGTCGAGCTGGCCCAATCCGGGTACATGGGCTAGGAGCAGCAGAAGACCCACTGGGTTGTTGACCAGGATTGACTCAGATACACGGGCGGTGAGCGATTGCTGGGCTGAGAGAGCTGCGGAGTCGGGCTGGCCCAATCCGGGTACCTGGTGCAAAGTCGGTGGAGGCTTTGTCAGTTTCGGCGCAAAACTGACGACCACTGATCTTGTATCGGACTGTCCAGAAGAGAAGTCGTAGTCGCTACGAAAGCTTAGCTTACGGATAAGTCATATGTAAATAGGAGTTTACTATTTTGTCCAAGGCCCACAGTCAGTCAGTCGAGTCTGTAAAAATATCCTAAGAGCAGTTTAGTCTTTTCCTTTTATTTCAGCGTCTGTAAAAAACCCTAAGGGGCTGGTGGAATATTCCTAGCTATTGGGCAGCCTATAAATAGGGCCACAATCCCTAGGGTTAGGGCACGCCTTCCAAAATTCACTTTTTAATCAATTGGGTCATTTTTATTCTCTTTTTCCCTGTTCATTCTCCCACGCGCCGCCAGGCTCCTGCTCACGTGATTTCTATTCCTGCATGCCTTCTGTTCTTCATGATGCTGTGAGATTCTATTCTATGTTCATGTCCTTTGGTGTGCAGCGATTTCTGTGGATCTGAAGCTTCGTTTTTTGTGCGCCTATTGTTTATTCCTGAGATCACGCACTTCTCTGTTGGTTTTTGTTCTACGGGCTGAGGAGTACTAGTTCTACTAGCTTGTTCCTGTGGCAAATAGCACTAGTTTCCTATAGCAGCAGTACGCTAGTACTCTAGCTTTGATTTTTACTATATAGCCTTTTTTGATCAAATAGACAGGGTATAAGATTTCTCTTGTTGTTTCAGGCAAAGCCCTCAATTTTGTTCGAAGTCCTTCAGCTCTGTGAAGCAGGCTTCGACCAGACTTCTCCAAAGGCTTTGGTGGAACTATTAACTCCGAACTTGAACTGTGAATCAAGCTTCAAAGTGTGCTCTGTTCTAAGGTTTTGTTCTGGCATACTTCGGCATTTTTGCGAAGCATACTTTGACAGGCTTCGAAGTTAACTTCGAAGCATGTCTCTCTGATAGACATCGCTCGAGGTGTGTTTTCTGAGAAATTGTTCTACTGTTGTCATCTTCATTGATCTCAGTTTGTGGGTTCGAAGCTTGTCATTCGAAGTTAGTCCTTGGGTCGAAGGTTACTACTTCGGTAGTCATACCTCGATCAAGCTAGCTTCGAAGGTAGAGTGTAGGCTTCGATTTGGTCTTGCTGCTACGTGTTTGGCTTCGCTTCTCTTTCGAAGGTTGCTTTTCTGCAAACTTTGTTCGAAGCTATATGATCGAAGTATAGGCTTTGAAGTACACTGTTCGAAGCAGGCTTCGATACTTTCATACTTCGCTTCGAAGCATACTTCGCATTCTACCAACCTTGACCTAGGCTAGTTTCCACAAACCTTCGGCACTTCCACGACAGCCTTCGCTAGACTTCGACAAGGGACTCCGAAGCAGGCTTCGACACAGCGAAGCAGGCTTCGACACTACGAAGCAGGCTTCGACACAGCGAAGCAGGCTTCGCCAAGTTTTGAACAGGAGACAAATTTGAACAGTAACTTCTCATCTCTCTTCATGTACACTTAGATCATCTGCTGAGAAGTTTTGACTTGCCATGTGTTGAATATTTTGTTTATCTGCCTGTTAGCTCTATATTGGTGTTTCTCTGTCTAGGACACCAGTCTTTTCTAGGCAAGATACTTTTAGACTTAGGCAATCTGTTCAAGCTTTGCTGCTTAGTATTTTGAGGTGCGTTGGGTGTTGGGAGTAGGCCATAGATTCGAAAGAATTTTTAGGCGCCCATTCACCCTCCTCTTGTCGCTACTTTCAGCCCTACAAGTGGTATCAGAGCCTGGTTAGGGTTTTTCCATACCTTAACCGGTTCTAAACCCCAGTAGTGATCATGACTTCTCCTGGAAAGGTTCCGTCCTTGGAAGCTCATGGCTATAATTATTGGAAGACTCGCATGCGAGCCTATCTCATGAGCCAAAGCTCGGACATCTGGGATATTTGTATTCACGCTACTTTCACTGTGTTGCCTGTTGCTGAGCGCAATTCTCCAAATATTGTTGCCCAGCATCAAAACAACAACAAAGCTGTGAATATTTTGTTTTCTGGTTTAGGTCCCACTGAATTTGAGCGTGTGAGCCATCTCTCCACTGAGAGAGAGATCTGGGCTACCCTCTAGGCACACCATGAGGGGACAGCCCAGGTCAAGGCTTGGCTCTATCAGACCTACCGGCGTGAATATGAGAACTTCACACAAAAGCCGGGTGAATCTGTTAAAGCGTTGTTTGGTCGTTTTGAATCGATCATAAACAAGCTTCAGGACAACAAGGCTGAGGGTGTTCAGTTAGTTTCAGATCATGAGCAGGAGCTCAAGGTTCTCCATACCTTGGACCCTAAGATCTGGGAGATCAAGGTATCCTCCATCATTGAGATCACTTCTTATGATACCTTGACCATTTCTGAGTTGTTTAGCAAGCTGAAGGCCACTGAGGTTGATACCTAGTTGAGATGAAATCTCACTGGCTCTGGATCAAAGTCCCTGGCCCTTGCTACACCTTCTGTTGATCCCACTTCTGTGAGTTGTGCTGGGTTCTCTTTGATGTCTATCACTGAGGATCAGCTTGAGTCTTTGGGGGATGATGACCTGTGTCTTTTTAACAACCGGGCGCGTCGTGTTTATGACAAGAGAATGTTCAAAAGACACGGCACAAAATCCGAGTGCTTTGAGTGTGGTGACCCAGGACATTTCATCGCTGACTGCCCCAAGCGCAATGGCCACAAGAAGGGCACCGATGGTGGCTTCCATGACTCCGGCAAGCACGATAGCTCTTCCTTCACCAAGGGCAAGCCAAAGACCAGATTCTTCAGAAAGGCCCTGAAGGACTACCGGCGAGAGAACAAGAAGCGTGACAACGCCTTCTTCACCGAGATGGAGAAGAGCTACTCCAAGCGGTCCACGTCTTCTTCCTCTTCATCGAGCTCAAGCGATGAGGAGATCGTCATTAGGAAGGGGAAGGACAAGGACGATCCGGTGGGTCTTTGCTTCATGGCCTTCGGGGACAGACCGAAGAGCCACTCACATCAACGCCAAAGATCCCGCAAGAGCTTCTGCTCAATGGCTCTTGGGGATAAGGAAGAGAAGAGCTCCTCCGATGACTCCGACGATGACAATGAAAAGGTATCATCTTATGAACGTGAAATCATTGATTTACTTGAAAGCAATCGCCAGGAGTTAAAATATCGGGAAAAACTGCTTAGGGGAGCTAAGAAGAGGATAGATGAGTTAGAAAGTGAGCTTGCCGTGGCCAACGGCAGAATTGAGAGTCTATCTTCTTCCCCTTGCTTGGGTGATAGCAGTAAGTGCCCAAAGTGTGAGGTGCTTTTGTGTGACCTGTCGACTCTGAAGTCTAGGTACATAGAAAGGGTTGATGAGAGGGACGCTTTGGCCACTGAGCTTGAAAGTGCTCAGCTGGAGCTGAAAGAAGCTCAAGCCACTGTTGTCGTGCCCTGTGCTGATTGCCCATCTCATCTAGCTAGTTTAGCTAAGCTGAAAGCCAAGGGAGATGAGCATTTGGGTGAGTTGGAGAGAGTGAGAGCTGAGCTGGCGCAGACTAGGCTAGAGCTTGAGACACTGTCAGTTCCACCTACTGTCTGTGAGAACTGCTTGTCTCTTAGACTGGAGTTGATTAAGCTAAAAGCCGAGAAGTCTGTCTAGGTAGATAGCGAGTGTGAGACCTGCTTGTCTCAGGTGGAGGTACTAGCTTCCTTGAGAGAGGAGGTAGCTTAATCTCAGAATGAAAATTTTTACCTCTGTTCTATCCTGAGTTGGATCAGTGCCAGAGAGCCACAACTCGACATGATGATCCAGCAGTTTAAGAGGCAGGATGGGTTTGGGGTAGGTTACACCTACACCAAGGCTGACTTTGAGAGTGCTATTAGCCGGGTAGTGGAGTGGAGTAAAATGACTCCTGAGCAGAGATACCCCAAGACTCACTCCACTGAGTCTTCCCAGGCTAGTCAGCCCAAGGATGGAGTGATCCATGAACAGCCCAAAGCTCCACCCAAGAAGCCCATATGGGTTCCAAAGCCCAAACACCTTCACACTTCTCTTGACTCTCTTCCCGGACCCTCTCAACCCAAGAAGACTGTACCAGACACCACTAAGCCCAAGAACCCCAAGCCTCATCCACATCCCAAGAAGCCCACCTACCATTGTGAGTATTGTCAGAGAGAAGGGCATCTTGCGGAGTTTTGCTTCCGGAGGAAGCGGGTTGAGAGAGCAGAGCGTGCTCATGGTGGTCAGGAGCAGTTCTACCAGCAGGGTGGTAGACTGCGTGATCCTCGACGCGGGGAGAGGCTAGAGGCCAGGCCGCGTCGTGTAGGTGGTGGTAGAGGAGACGACTTTCATGCCCGTGCTCCAGATGGCGGTGTTCGTTCCGGCAGATCTCCAGGCCGTTTTGGTTATGGTCCTGGATCTCGTGACTGAGGCTTTAGGCAGAACCGAGGACCGCGCTTTGAGCCGCGTTTTGGTCTGAACTCTCATGATGATTTCTGCTTTCCTTCTTTTGAGCAGATGGCTCGACACTGGTTTAGCTCCTTTGATAAATATGGTGCCAGACCATTTGCTCCCCCTTACAACCACTGATTGTGTAGGAACGGGGACTGGAGGATGTTTGGATCATGGACTCAGGATGCTCTCGCCACATGATGGGACATCGCAGATGGTTCTCTATTCTCACTCCCCCGAGCTCCAAAGAGTACATCACATTCGGGAACAGTGGTCAAGGGAAGGTAAGTTGCATCGGCTCAATTCGCATTTCAGACCATTTCTCTTTGAAGAATGTTGCTTTGGTTAAAAATTTGAACTTTAATTTGATTTCTGTTTCGCAACTTTTTGAGGATGGTTTGGAGGTGCGTTTTAAGAAGGGCAATTCTTCTGTGCTTGATTCTAGAGGGTCTTTGATTTGCCAGATCTTACCATTCGGTAAAGTTTTCGAATTGACTTCTCTAGTTCTTTTGGCCCTTCTCGTTGTTTGATTGCTGGATCCTCCTCTGAGCTCTGGAAGTGGCATAGGAGGTTAGGTCATTTGAGTTTTGATCTGCTAGTCAGGTTGAGCTCTATGGACCTCATCCGAGGATTGCCCAAGCTTAAGATGGAGAAGGATCTAGTTTGCCATCCCTGTCGTCATGGGAAAATGGTTGCCACTTCTCACTCACCTGTGACTCAGGTGATGACTTCGTATCCGGGTGAGCTGTTACATTTGGACACTGTCGGTCCAGCTCGGGTACGCTCAGTCGGTGGGAAGTGGTACGTGCTTGTCATTGTTGATGACTTTTCTCGATTCTCGTGGGTTTTCTTTTTGGAGTCTAAGGATGAAACTTTTCAGTTTGTTCATGACCTGATTTTGAAGCTAAAGAATGAGAACAATGGTCGGATGCGAGCAATTCGCTCCGACAACGGCTCTGAGTTCAAGAACTCTCAGTTCGTCAGTTTCTGTAGTGATCAGGGTCTTGATCATCAGTTTTCTGCTCCTTACACTCCCCCACAGAATGGCGTTGTGGAACGAAAGAACCGCACGCTAGTCGAGATGGCCAGGACGATGCTCGATGAGCACAGGACTCCTAGGCATTTTTGGGCTGAAGACATGAACACGGCTTGCTATCTGGCCAACCGTATTTTTCTTAGAGCTTACCTAGGTAAGACCTCGTACGAGTTGCGGTTTTGCAGACAACCCAAGGTGAGCCACTTGCGAGCGTTTGGCTGCAAGTGCTTTGTGCTAAAGAAGGGAGGGCATTTGGACAAGTTTGAGTCTCGTTGCTGGGATGGTGTTTTTCTTGGCTATGCTTTACATTCTCGAGGTTTCCGTGTTTGGAACCTCGAATCCCAGCAGCTTGTCGAGACTTGTGAGGTTTCATTTGATGAGTCATTGCCTTCTTTGACTCCTTTTGAGCTTCCTAGTGATGGTGAGCTTGGAGAGTCCATCTTCGAGGAAGATGAGGATACTCCAGTTGTTGATGAGGGTGGGCCTTCTGCACCTCCTGCAGAGCCCACACCTTCTGAGACTTCGACTGAGGACGAGGGCGGACCTCTGATCACTTCTTCCACTTCGATCGAGCCCCCTCAGTCAAGTCTAGAGGTGCCGGCTACTAACTCCGGTGAGGTGACTTCAGATCACCAGGGAACCCGAGCAGTTCAGCGTGATCACCCCTCAGAGCTCATCATCGGTGATTTGACTGAAAGAACTTTGCGTTCATTTGGTAACTCTCTTGCTGTGTTTTCTGAATCTTCTTTTGTTGCATCTTTTGAGCCTAGAGATGTTTCTCATGCTTTTTCTGATTCTAATTGGATTAACGCTATGCAAAAAGAGCTTGAGAATTTTGTCCGTAATAAGGTTTGGACACTAGTTGAGCCGCCACCAGGATGCAACCCCATAGGCACCAAGTGGGTGTTCAAGAACAAACAAGGTGAAGATGGGGTTGTAGTGCGCAACAAAGCTCGACTAGTTGCCCAGGGTTTTTGCCAGAAGGAAGGTATTGACTTTGAAGAAACCTTCGCTCTTGTTGCCCGTCTTGAGTCCATTCACATTCTTTTAGCTTTTGCCACTTCGAAGGGTTTTAAGCTTTTTCAAATGGATGTCAAGAGTGCTTTTCTTAATGGGTACATAGAGGAGGAGGTTTATGTTAGGCAGTCCCCCGGTTTTGAGAACCCTAAGTTTCCTCGACATGTTTTTAAGCTGCAGAAAGCTTTATACGGGTTGAAGCAAGCCCCTAGGGCTTGGTATGACCGGTTGAAGCAGTTTTTGTTGGGGAAGGGCTTTGTGATGGGTTCTGTGGATAAGACACTTTTTTTGCTCAGAGTTGCTTCAGATTTCTTAGTTCCTCATATTTACGTGGACGATATTTGTTTTGGCGGTACTACTGATTCTCTTGTGTCCAAGTTTTCTGAGCAGATGCACAGCGAATTTGAGATGAGCCTCATGGGTGAGCTCAAGTATTTCTTAGGGCTCCAGATCAAGCAGACCAAGGACGACACCTTCATCCACCAAGGTAAGTACACTCGTGACATGTTGAAAAAATTTGACTTTGGTGGGGAATTGAAGCCTCAGATGACCCCAATGGGCACATCTGGGGGCCTGGACAAGGACGAGAACGGCGTCAAGGTCAATGAGAGAGAGTTTCGAGGGATGATCGGTTCGCTACTGTACTTGATGGCGACAAGACCGGACATACAGTTCGCCATGGGACTTTGTGCACGTTTCTAGTCTTCACCACACGCGTCTCATCGGCAGGCTGTCAAGCGCATCTTTAGGTATCTCACTTATGCGCCCGATCTCGGTCTTTACTATTCAGCATCATCATCTCTTGATTTATCTGGCTTTTCGGACGCTGACTTTAATGGGTGCTGGTTGGATCGCAAGTCGACTTCCGGTACTTGTCAGTTTCTTGGTTCTTCCCTTGTCTCTTGGTCTTCTCGAAAGCAATCTGGAGTTGCTCTTTCGACCACTGAGGCTGAGTATGTAGCTGCTGCTAGCTGCTGCTCACAGTTAGTTTGGATGATTTCCACATTACGAGATTTTGGGTTGTTCTTTCCTACCAGAGTTCCTTTGTTTTGCGATAGTACCAGTGCAATTAGTGTAGGGAAAAACCCTTGTCTTCATTCAAAAACCAAACACATTGTTGTGCGCTTTCACTTTCTGCGGGATCAATATGAGAAAGGTGTCATTGACCTTGTTCATATTGATACCCATCATCAGTTGGCTGACATTTTCACCAAACCCCTAGATCAGTCTACTTTTGAGCGTTTACGAGGGGATTTGGGTGTTGTGTATCCTTTCTAGGATATTTTGCGTCAGTTTTCCTTCTTCTTTACTCTTTTCTTGAGTCTTTTTGTGTGTGTTCATATCATACATATTCACATATCACACTTTTGAGCTGCTTCTGTTATATGATTGAACTGCTTTACTTATTCTAGCTGGTACATGTTTTTGATTACTTGTCAATGATCATGCTTTGGTTCAGTTCACTTGATATGTCTGATATCTGTTATATGCATGGCTTTTACGCTTTAAACTTGAAAAATGATCACCATTGCTTCTGGTAACTAGCATGCATAGGCTGAATGTTTTTGCTATCTGTTACATGCCTTGTAGCTAGTTCCTCACATAGATGCAGATATGCAACTTGGACATCTCTATGCTTTAACATGGAAAATATGCTATAAAAATGATAAAAATCAAAAATGAATGAAAATTCCATGCCTTTTATGCTTGAGTTGAAAAGATCCAAGTGGGTTTGCTTTCTCGCATTACATTGTTCTGGACTGCTTACCATAGCACTTTGGTATGAACTAGGACGGTGTAGTGTATGCCAAGACCAATGTCTTAAGCTTCTGATGGTCCAGCTCTGGCCTAGGCTTGACTTGGTCGGTTAGCATAAGGTTTGACATGCAAATAACCCTTGGCAAAAATGAAAAAGGACAATGAAAAAGCCTGAACTTTAAAAAGATAACAAGTTTGCTGAAGCACTTTGTTTTGAACAATGCTTATCTTGGTAGATATCAGTTAGCTTCTGCATCTCATGCTTTACTTTGTTTGTCCACCTAAAAATGTGGTGATGCTTTTGTTTGCAAAAACTGAAAAATGCGTGCAAATGACTTTCTTTAGATATTATCTGTTGCATTGATCATGCCATGTGTCTTAGACAGTATGTCTTTTGCTATACTTGTTAGATGTTGTAATTGCAGTCAATCATATCTGACAAGCATGCTTTCTTCACTCCACCTGCACCCCAGTTGCATTCATTGCATATCTTGAGGGGGAGTTGCGTTTCAGGGGGAGGCTGTGTCTTGTTAGAGTGCTTGATGAGTTCACTTGTCAACAAGAGGGAGAAATTTTGGGATAAGAGTTTAAGGGGGAGTTTTTGTCCCGTTTGTCCTTACTCTTTTAATATCCTTGTTGATGTTTCTGAGATCGCACTCGTTTTGAGCTTTTACCTTTGGTTAACCATAATGACCGCTTCTTGCTTTTGTTTGGCTTTTGGTCATTAGGGTTAAACTTTTACTTTATTTTCTTCTTCTCTGTTTTCTTGTGTTTTGTTTTCGTGTTTCCACAGTTGTTTGCAGGTACTGAAGAGCTGAAGAAGTGAAGTGTTGATAATGCACTCATCAAGGGGAGATTGAGGAGCCATGCTGAATAGCGTGGGCCTCATGGCTCCAGATGTGATGAGTCATTGTCAACAATAGTCAAAGAGGACTGAAAAGAGAGAAGGCCTGTTGCGTCATGGGCCGCGTGTGACTCAAGTACACGGGCAGCGAGCGACTGTCGGGCAGAGGGGCCGCGAAGTCGGGCTGGCCCAATCTGGGTACATGGGCTAGGAGCAGCAGAAGACCCACTGGGTTGTTGACCAGGATTGACTCAGGTACACGGGCGGTGAGCGATTGCTGGGCTAAGAGAGCTGCGGAGTCGGGCGGGCCCAATCCGGGTACCTGGTGCAAAGTCGGTGGAGGCTTTGTCAGTTTTTGCGCAAAACTGATGACCACTGATCTTGTATCGGACTGTCCAGAAGAGAAGTCGTAGTCGCTACGAAAGCTTAGCTTCTAGATAAGTCATCTGTAAATAGGAGTTTACTATTTTGTCCCTAGGCCCACAGTCAGTCAGTCGAGTCTGTAAAAATATCCTAAAGGTAGTTTAGTCTTTTCCTTTTATTTTAGCGTCTGTAAAAAACCCTAAGGGGCTGGTGGAATATTCCTAGCTATTGGGCAGCCTATAAAAAAGCCCCAATCCCTAGGGTTAGTGCACACCTTCCAGAATTCACTTTTTAATCAATTGGGTCATTTTTATTCTCTTTTTCCCTGTTCATTCTCCCGCGCGCCGCCAGGCTCCTGCTCACGTGATTTCTATTCCTGCATGCCTTCTATTCTTCATGATGCTGTGAGATTCTATTCTCTGTTCATGTCCTCTGGTGTGCAGCGATTTCTGTGGATCTGAAGCTTTGTTTTTCGTGCGCCTATTGTTTATTCCTGAGATCACACACTTCTCTGTTGGTTTTTGTTCTACGGGCTGAGGAGTACTAGTTCTACTAGCTTGTTCCTGTGGCAAATAGTACTAGTTTCCTGTAGCAGCAGTACGCCAGTACTCTAGCTTTGATTTTTACTGTATAGCCTTTTTTGATCGAATAGACGGGGTATAAGATTTCTCTAGTTGTTTCTGGCGAAGCCCTCTATTTTTTCGAAGTCATTCAGCTCTGTGAAGCAGGCTTCGACCAGACTTCTCCAAAAGCTTTGGTGGAACTTTTAACTCCGAACTTGAACTGTGAATCTAGCTTCGAAGTGTGCTTTGTTCTAAGTTTTTGTTCTGGCATACTTTGGCATTTTTGCGAAGCATACTTTGACAGGCTTCGAAGTTAACTTCGAAGCATGTCTCTCTGATAGACTTCGCTCGAGGTGTGTTTTCTGAGAAATTGTTCTACTGTTGTCATCTTCGTTGATCTCAGTTTGTGGGTTCGAAGCTTGTCATTCGAAGTTAGTCCTTGGGTCGAAGGTTACTACATCGGTAGTCATACCTCGATCAAGCTAGCTTCGAAGGTAGAGTGTAGGCTTCGATTTGGTCTTGCTGCTGCGTGTTTGGCTTCGCTTCTCTTTCGAAGGTTGCTGTTGGCGTAAAAGATTACGCTAACAGGTTTCTGTAGAAGAGAAACTAACAAACGAAGTGTTTGCGAAGAGAACTGTTCTAAGCCTCCGAAAGGATAATAACTTAGAATAGTTCGAATGTGTGTATTGAATAACTTGTATTCGGTCCCTATTACAGGGTGAAATGGGGGGTATTTATAGGCCCAAACATTAAGGAAAAGACCTATTTACCCCTCTATTACAACCGACATAGTAGAAACTATTCGGTTCCCTTAATAGGGCTAAAATGGTAAAAGACTAATCTAATGAGAAAAAAGATAAGTCTTCCATCTTAGCTGGCAGAAAAGATCTTGAAGGGCCTTAGTTCGAAGATGTAATCCGAACCAATGCCTATCTTCGTACTTCGAACTTGGTTCCGGGTATCTTTGAAGATGATCGTCTGGGCACCTTCGAAACCGTTGTTTGCCTTTATGTTGCTTCGGCAATAACCCCGAAGATGAGATATTTTCCTCCAACAGTAGCCCCTCGAATACGCTTCTCCGTTTGACATGTAACGTTAGGAGAGCAGTATACGGAAGGAAAAGATAACCAAACATAGGGGTTATTGGTTTTTATTTTATCTCCGAAATGCACGAAGATATGAACTTCGAATCGGTCTTAAGGTAATTGCTTTTCGAACTATCTTAGAACCGACTCAAGAAGTTCGAAAGTCTTTTAGACTTAGAGAAAATAGCCGTAAGTTTCTGTTTCTAACGGAAACTGTAGTAAGAGTTAATCTCGGGGAAAAGTAACGGCAGGAATGCGAAACGACACAAACTAACGGTAAAAAAGTGAAATCTAGGCTATAAATAGAAGGCCTAGAAGTTACCCGGTTATCTTTTCACCGCATTCTCGCAATCAAAAACTTTTTAGCCCTTCGAGTTCTTGAGCCCTAG